>ML818221.1:61322-82758 GCA_009831015.1 Picea engelmannii
CTGGAGAATGAACTACAGAGCGGTAGCTCTGATCGAAAATGTACGGGTTTGGCAGCCCCCTCTGCCTTACTATAAATAAAATCCCATACTCGTTTCCGTTAAAAAAAAAAACAATTGAAAGTTGACACGTAACATTTAAAAAAGTATTTTAACATCCACCTTAAGTAAACTAATTTTATATCAACTTTATAGAAAAAGAGTAATTGAAAGTAAAAAAATATCTCATTCCTTATATAGGTTCTTTCCACTTTATATGAGATGTCTAATTCCTTCAATGCTTAATATGAAGTTAACACACCTCATTTAAAAAATATTGGTAACAAATAAATCTTTCAATATCAACTTTATATATATATATTAAAAGTAAAATCATTCTATGGTTAAAACATTTGAATGGTGGGTTGAGTATGAGGAAGATGTTCAATTCCTTCCATGCTCAACACGGAGTTGACACATGAAAATATTAATAACAAAAAGATATTTCAATGTTGGGCATAAATAAAATATTTCATATCCATGTTAACTAAAATAATTCTATATCAATTCTATATAAATATTCTAAATTTGTTAATAGGTGCTTTCTACTTCCTAGAATGAGGGAGGCTTTCTAGGTGCTTTCTAATTCATTCAATGCTTAATATTATGGAGTTGACATGTGGCAATTAAAAACAATATTAATAAGAAAAAAATAATCTCTCTCTCTCTCTCTCTCTCTCTCTCTCTCTCTCTCTCTCTCTCTCTATATATATATATATATATATAACAATTGAAAGTAAAAAAAATTATTATGGCTAAAGCATTTGAATGGTGGGTTGAATATGAGGGATATGTGCAATTCCTTCCATGATCAACATGGAGTTGACCCGTGGCATCTCTCTCTCTCTCTCTCTCTCTCTCTCTCTATATATATATATATATATATATATGAAGAACCACTATAACAATTGAAAGTAAAAAAATATCATTGTTAAAACATTTGATTGGTGGGTTGAGTATGAGGGATATGTGCAATTCCTTCCATGCTTAACATGGAGTTGACACACACACACACACATATATATGTATATGTGTTTTTTTTTGTAAATAAAAAGTTTTTATTTCCTTAAAATATTATCAAAACAATATACATGGAAAAACTTGCCACTTGTTCTGTCATACATATGGAAACCAGAATAGGTGGCGCTCTGTCAAATGTTTTCTTAAGTCTTATACATGATGGAATCTCTACACTACACAATAATCTATCAACAACCATGGTTGTTCTGAACAAAGAAACAAAATAACAGTAAAATAAATTAGACTTTAGGCGAACCCGAATTGTTGTCACCATCGGTAGGTCGCAGAGTGAGCACATAGGTTTGGCAGCATGTTGGGCACCTGTTCTTGGCCAGCTCACTTGACATGGCATCGAAAATAACATCCAGGCGTCTAGAGAGGGTAGTCTGGTGGTGAAGCTACTCTACGACATCCTGTCTCATTTCAAAAATTAATTGCAAATGCTCCTCTGAGAAGCGCCATGTTATGGGTGAATCTGGGGATGAAGCTACCTGTGGTTGAGATTCGCCAGCAGGCTGAGCCTCTTCTTCTTGCTCCATTATTGGAATTTCTTCTTCAACTAGGCAACCTCCCAAGTCTAGTGCAAGGTCACCTTCTAGGGAATGATGACCAAAAGTGAGGGACGAAGTCAAAATATTCGAAGCTGAGAAGATGAAAGAGTTTGTGGGTTCCAGAGGAGGATCCTGAGGGACCTCTTCCTCAGCATAAGCCATGGGCTGGTCTTCATCCATCCAATTTTGGGAGGAGCCTGATGAAATTTTCATAGGGGTCCAGTAGGGTGGTGTTGAGAAATGAGGGGCGGAACTGGTTTGGTAGAAGGTCCAGGATGGCGATGTCGAGCAGTGACGATGTAGTAAGCCAATCTTCTCTTGGGCTTTCCCCTTTCTCTGGGCATTGGTTAAGCGGGGGCAAAGAAGGAAATTGGGAGGAGGAGAATATAACCAGAGGAAGAAAAACCAGAGTGGGAGAGATAAACCTGAGTCTGAATTTGAACAAAAACTGGAACAATGAAACAATTTCCAATGTTAACCTTCATATTTACAGCCGACTTCATAGGGGAGTGCTCTATTAAGGCCGAGTTGACAGCATGCAAAAGATTTGTACCAGGCCTAGCAGGATCTAGCTCACGTTTTGAGTGCGCCATTAACTCAAGCTTTCCACATAGGCACACCACCTTCCCCGTCAATTGCAGGCTATTCATGCGGAATGGAATGAGGGGGAGGGTGGCGGCTGGGGGTATTAACTCCCAAGTTTGCATGGTCACCAGCTGTCACCCCATCTGAGGGAGGAATATGTGTGTGTGTGTGTGTGTGTGTGTGTGTGTGTGTGTTAAGAACCAACTAACTATGGATCTATCATGCATCCAGAGGTATCAAATCATTTCAGATGCACACATTTCTTTAAGTTTTGTACTCTAAAAAAACATGCATCTTGAGGAATTTGATGCCTTTGGGCACATGATAGATCCAGAGTTGAGATGGATTTATGCTGGTGGTTAAAACATTTGAATGGTGGGTTGAGTATGAGGAAGATGTTCAATTCCTTCCATGCTCAACATGGAGTTGACACGTGACATTTAAAAAATTATTAATAACAAAAAAATATTTCAATGTTGGGCATAAATAAAATATTGCATATCCATATTAACTAAAATAATTCTATTTCAACTCTATATAAAAATTTGGATTTCGTTAATAGGTGCTTTCTACTTCCCAGAATGAGGGAGATGCTTAATTCCTTCAATACTTAATATCATGGAGTTGACATGTGGATTTCAATGTCCTGTCTATCTATCTATCTATAAAACAATTGAAAGTAAAATAATTATTATGGTTAAAACTTTTGAATGGTGAGTGGGTTGAGAATGATATGTGCAATTCCTTCCATGCTCAACATGGAGTTGACACATTGTGTGTGTGTGTGTGTGTGTGTGTGTGTGTGTGTATTAAGAACCACTATAACAATTGAAAGTAAAAAATTATTTTGGTTAAAACATTTGAATGGTGTGTTGAGTATGAGTGATATGTGCAATATCTTCCATGCTCAACATGGAGTTGACGCATGAAGTATATATATATTAAGAACCAATATAATGGTGGGTTGAGTATGAGGGATATGTGTAATTCCTACAGGTGGCATATAAAGGCTTTTTCAAAAATCTACTACATTCTGTTCAAACTGTCCAAAAAACATTTACAACATTACAAAAAGTAAAACCTCTTTAGAGATGAAACTCCATAACTTTGGTTTCTGTTCCTTCAAAAAATTCATAAAAACCGAAGGCTCCTTTTTGGAGTTGTAGTGCTTCCTTTGAGAGTTCATCTACTATTGAATTAAGTTCCCTCAAAATGTGTTGGAAGGAGAGCCATTCAAAGTCTCTGAACGTGAGTTTGATATCTCTTAGCAAAGAGGCTAATCTGGAGTTTTGAATATTATTAATGCCTCTTGCCCAATCTATCACCAACTTGGAGTCACCAAAAACCTGTAGCTTTGACAATTTTTTCTCTTTTGCAATTTCTAGGAGGGTCCATAGTGCTATAAGTTCTGTGTAATGTTCCCAACCAAATCTGATGTAAAAGTTATATCTATGTGGTTGAGGAATTTCGTCAAACACTTCGCATACAAGTTCCCAACTCCCTTGAAATCACTTCAATTCTTGTTGTCCCAATTAACCCAAGTTTAAGGGATGAAGTTTATGTCAAACATCACATGCAACACCTAAAACTCTTCCCATTGAGTGGTTGTTATGAATTTGTGTTTGATGTTATGTTTATTTACAATGGGCTGGTTGAATTGTTTTGTCAAACACTTTGTGTGCAATGGTTGTAGAATTCATTTAAGTGTATTTTCTTATGTGTTTGGCCCATATTTCTTCATGTAATATATAAGGAAAACACATGCAATGATAACCAAATAAATCAAAAACTAATAGCTATTAAACACCATAAGATAGTACCTAAAATCCTTGTTTTATTTAATATGCACTTGGTTGTCCAACACACAGTAATTTCCATATCTGAAATGTATCTGCTACAGTTGATATATGGCTAGAAAATACATACAAAGCGTAGCCAAAGAAAGACAAAGAGTTCCCCAATAGAATTCCTCTAACAACTGCTCCAAAAATATGTAATTTCTTCAACAAAGGATGGCCCCAATGACAAGATATGTGCTCTGCTTGGTCTGAATTCTCCTTGGTTGAAGATGAGGCTTGATCCACCACTGAAATGGCCAATATCCTCATAAATAATTTGCTCAACATGTATAGAACTTGATCCCAACAAGTAGAAACTGATACAACCCCAAAATATGAAGATTTCCACTGTCAAATGTGCCCATCCAAGCAATATTTTGCCATTCTTCACAAATGAATGACTGAAATGGATATGAACTGAATAGAATGGTGAGGGAGGAATCTTTCACCTCGTTGACCAAGCTTAGATTAGGAAAGGTGGGATCTTTCACCATCGAACTGATCTCTAGGGTTTGTTTAGTCAAAACCCTCAAAACCCCCAAATGCATGGGCTCACTAGCAAGAAGCCAGATATCAAACTGATAATCAACATAATGAGAGAATAGAGGCCCTTATCTTTATTTTATACCCCCAGTTCACCTTATCTCTCCAAGTGAATTTTACTTTATTTTATTATTAATTAATTAAATCACTTTAATTAATTAATTAACCATTTTACCTCTAAAAAGTGATTTATCCCTCCTTATGTCTTCTCTGGCCACTGAAATTCACTTCTCATCATCCTATCCTATAGTGCTCTTCCTCCCGATTTTGATGAGCTATTACACTAAGAGGTTTCTCCAAGTATTATGCCCAATACGACCTTCTTAGTGAATTTAATTAAAATATAATTGTTGACCACCTATTTCAACTAGGGGGTCAACTCCATGTGCCATGAAGCTATGTACCTGATGGTGCAACAAAGTTGAAGACTTATTGGTTCTACAAGGCAAATTTGGCCTCAAAACTTCTTTTTGTAACTGGAATTTCCGCTCCCCTGCGTGGGAAAATAATGTAATGGGTCTGCATAGATCATATTTTATGTTAGTTGCCTAGGACTTTATCATTAGGGAAGTCCTTTCATCAAGTGTTTTTTTTCCTCGGGTAATTGATTTGGCCTAACCAACCATTTTAATTGCCCTTGAGTTTTTCACCGACAATAATCCTCCAAAGTGGTGAAATGTGTTATAATGATTGAGCCCAATGGGTGACTAGGGTCTAGGAATATTGTAAATGACAATGTTAGACATCTCCTAGAGTCTTGCGGAATTCTGTCAAGTCTAAGTAGTTTTTTTTTTTTTTTAATTACCCAATTAATAGTAATTTTAATTAAAATAGATGTAAGAATGTAAAAACTAGGTCATAGGGGGTTTTTATAGGGGTGTGAGTACTCAAAATAAATGGAATGAGACCCCCTACACCCTTGGACCAAGTTTCAGCTCAATTGGACAAGTTTTGCTAGGTCATTGTCCATGAAGAGTCTAAGTCAGTAAAAAATCAGCAAATAATTGGCTAAATTGAAAAAACCAAAAATTGTAAAATGAGAAAAAAGTCACGAGAGAGAGTGGGAAAGGTTTCCTAACCTTTTTCCTAAGTTGGAAAAGTAATTTTCCACTTAAAGAACCTCCCCTTTCTTAGCCAACAACTTAAAGTGGTGTTCCCTTGCTAATTGACATGTGGGAATTAAAAAGTTTAAGTGAAAAAAGCCACCTAAACCCTATATTCACCCTCCTTGGTGTTTAAATTAATGTTTAACCATAGGAAAATGTGTTTTCTCCCTTCGCTCACTCAACCCTCAAACCCTAACTCACTACCAAAACCCTAAAAGTAACTCTTCCTTGACTTTGTCTATTTCTCTTGGATGAGTGACACTTGTAACTCATCCAAGAGAGGGGTCTCTCTTGCCTCCCAAGTATAAAAGAATGTTCAACCCTCCTTCATTTCACATCTATTCTCAATGTACTTTTACTATGCCCAAATCTCTCCCACTCCTCTCCCACTCTTCTCTCTTTCTCTCATTTTCTCTTGCTCTTGTGTAAAGCTTGTTGCAAGTATTTGCAACAACCTTTTTCTATTGGAATTAAAGAAATATTTAGAGGATCCATGGTGCATTGAGAGTCTTATTGGTGTCATCTTGCTTATTGGAGGTGATATTGTTTGGTTTATTTATTTTGTGTATGCATTTGCTATAGATCTAGAGTAGAAATTTCAAGCAAAATATTTTGCTTGGGTAGATCTAGTGAGTATTTTTTGGGATTTAACAAAGTATTTTGTTTCATATTTTAGATCTACTCACAACTTCTCTTTTTTGTAGCTTTGTTTCACAAGTTTTACAGGTCACCCAAGGGTTTTGTGGACAAATTTCAGATCTGGAAATTTGTCCCTTCACCCAACTCAAGCCTCTAAAATTTTCTGCAATTATTTTTTGTACATTTCCATATTTATTTTGGGCATTCTAACTCTCTTGAATAGGTCTTTTAAATATATAAGCTTGCTGATTTTTTACACTAAAATTTTATGTTTTCACTAATAGAAAATATTTGAAGTTTTTGGTTACTTTTGCAGCTTTTCCAACAAGTTTTGTTTGTTGGTTTTTTGTAGATTTGAACCAGAAATGAGGAGGTACAACCCATTTGAGGCCCTAAAATGTCAAGAAAAGACCTTCCAAGTTGGGGTATTATTCACCCAAATCTTCTCTCTTCTTCCTTCATTTTAAGCAAGCCCAAAGAGAGTCTCTTGGGCTTGCATTTCTCTCTAAGATAAAATTTCTGCATTTTTTAATTATTAGTGCCTACACCTTGCATAGTGGATTGGACTAGCTACCCATGCAAAATCGTAAGGCTAGTTGTTAGTTATATTTCCAGCATTGTTATTTCATTTCAAGTTTGCCCCACCTGTCCTTAAGACAAGGTTGTGTGGCTAGGTTTTTTTTTCCTTCATTTCAAGTAAAGTTATTCTATTTGTTTATTCCATTCACCCACTTTGGCACAAAACCGGTAGGCTTGTCCTCCATCTTGTGCCTTTGTTGAGGTTGCAATTAGTTAGTTGTTTTTCAAGTTATTCACTTTCCGAATTTTTTTTGCCTACACCCTGCAAAGAGGATTGGCCTAGCCACCCATGCAGTATCGTAAGGCTTGCTTTATGTGCTTAAATGTTAATAGTTGTTTATGCTTTTAGTTTATTTTCAAGTTCATTGTTTATATGTCATAATAGTTAGAAGCATTTCATTTTTTTTTTTGTTTTATATCTTGTATAAGCTCTTGGAAGCATTTTCTTTCTTTGCAATTTGTTTAAGTTGGATCTATAGGCATCTTGTTTAATTCATTTATTTTTCAAGCTCTATCTCCTTAAGCAATTTAACACAAGTAATCTTATTTGTTAACTCAATCAATTAATTTTGTAGCTTTAAGAGGGATAATCTATCTAGTAATTAGAGCACCCTTTGCTGATACAACTTTCGCCACCAAAAAAGAGGTTTGTGGAGGCTACTTGGGGTGTTAGATCAGGGATGATCTCACGACACTAGGTGTCCCCCTTGTTGAGCGCCCAACTTTTATGGGTTGAATTATGGAGCTAGGGTAAGGCCTTGTTTTCCTTTCTTATTGAGCACCCAACAATCATTTTGGCCATAGCAGTAGGAGTATAGGGGAAGTCACCTAGTCTAGGATTGCAACTTCACTTCACCTAATCAAAGCTTCAAATTTATTCACACAATTTGTGCTTCAATTTCATAATCTAAAATCTAAATTGTGTGCAATCTTTACTTTCCTACAACTTTACTTTCAAGTACTATGTTTCTTACCTTTACTTTTCAATTGAGTATATATATTGTTGAATGGTGTATCTTTGAAGTTGTGCATTAGTCCCTTTGGTGGCTTTTCTTTCAAGTTGTTGTTCCCTTGAAGTTGTGCACTAGTCCTTGAGTGCCTCTTTTAGAAATTGCGCATCTTTCCTTTGGGTCATCTAAGCTTTGGTTGTAAGTTGTTTCCATTGCGATGAATGCATCATTGGACTATCTCTCTTTTGACTTATCTACAAAATCAATTAAGTGGTTAGTTCATTTATTGTTGAATCATTGGTGTAATAGATCTAACAAGTGCTTCTTTCATTTCATTTGTAAGTAGTTGTATTTTTATACATTGTATAATCATCTAGCTATCCTTTATTGTTGATAATTGTTGTAATTGTATCTCATTTGTATAAATTTGTAAAATTATTTTTTAATTGTATTTAGATCTTTTGTTGTAACTTTAATTGACCCCTTGCCCAACCTTTAGGCACTACTTTAGTTGACTTTAGGGAAAGGGTTGATTTTCATTAAAGGTGTGCATTGCATTTGTTGCCTCTCATATAGGATAGCTCCCCCTTACCTTTAACAAACTAAAATTAACTCTTATAATTCATCTAATAATTCACACAGTAACTAGGGTCTACCACCCTTTGGCTTCCCTAGGACTAAGCTTAGATGGAAGAAGTCCAAATCGAGGTGACAAGTGGGTTTGGACTTAGGCATTGTGCCTCCAAGGACACACCAAATGGATTGAGACTTTTCCACATTTGTAGGTGTGTATAAGGACTACAACAATAACCCATAATAGCTCAAAATTACGGAAATCGTCGGAATGCAACGAAACGGAATCCAAGTTGTCCGGAATGGATCCTGATGATGAAATATGATGAACGATGCAAGTTAGACCCAATAAAACCCCTCAATACCTCCTGAACTCGATGTCACCCATATCTGGCTACTTTGGTAAGCATAACACTCTGTAACAGAATAACGTCCAAAAGTGGGGACATTACAATCCTCCCTGCTAGAAAATTGCTTGTCCTCAAGCAATAACTGAGTCAATCTACATATGATATCGAGGTCCCATATCCACCTGTGTGACCCAAAGTAGACTCCCCTCATGTCGTGGCCCCTCCAGGTGCTCACTACGCATGATCCCCAAACGGTCCTGATGAGTAGTATGACTGTGTGCAATAAATCCTCTATCAACTCCTCAAGTGACCACTCTACTCGTATATCAACTCCATCAAACACTGAACTACCAAGCACTCAAATCCCTGGACCCCATATCACAATGTGAACTACCATGCCCTATGAAGTATAGTGTTGTGACATATCAATACCACGTGTCTCCTGCCAATAATTCACAACCTCAACCCGAAATGGATTTGACCTCCAAGACCATACCAAACCCAACACGACCTCCATCAACTGAACCTGCTGCTGCCATAGTGAGGTACTACAAGACCTCAGCGAATCACCAAGTGACATACTCTCCTCAATATTGAAGCTCAATGGAAAATCAAAGTGATTTTCCCCTACAAAGATCCACTCGCCTCTGTCAATCAATGAAATTCCCATCCCTGCAATCCTTGGGTCCCATGCTAGTATTTTCCAGAGATCACCATGCTGACACTGCACTACTCTGATCATGACTGTTTGCTCAAGGTATAAATACTGGATCCCTCTCTCCTAGATCCTCATGTTTAACCTGTGATGATTGGGCCTGCGATAAAAAAGCTAAACCTGTAAAGGTATCCCTGTGGAACCAAAATATGCCCATCCATCACTTAACTCAACCACGAGTATCAATATGTAGAACTTGTCTTACCACATAGAACAAGTCCCTGCAAGCCCCCTCAAAACAATCCAAGAGTGAAGTATGCGGCTCTCTGGTGCAACCGGGACCATCATAAAATGAAACAACCCACTAACCAAATGGGCTCCTGGATCCCATGGCAAATTTGGAAGTTCATCACTTCCGATCCCCACTGACTGTTGATGTGTCATATTGATGACTTTCGAAAGCCCACCATCTTCATCCCAATGAGAATCTGAATCTGTATCACCCTCTGAGATATCCTCTATCTCATGTCCTGAGATACTCTACATCACGCTCAAGGCCTCAACTGTTTTTCTCTGATGAATCACTCCTATGTTGTTGTGTGCAATAAAGACACTCATGTCAGGTGGTCTCAGCCTACCACCTCTCCATGTCCCTTACTCTAGTCTATCACCCCTTGCATTAGTGTCAATGATGGGAAAGGTTGAAAGACATATTAACAAATGATTGTAAAACTGAAAAGTGTCATATACTTTGGTCAATCCCAAGGATTCAACCAAAATCTCATCCACCGTCACCCATGGTAAATACTCGCCTGTACTCCTCACTGAACCCCAACCATCGGGTACAACTGGAGGTAACTCCATGAAATGTTGGTCAATCACTCTCCAATCATCATCACCCCTATAGTTGTTGCTACTGTGAAGGTGATCTCTCAGAACTATGTGTTGATGCAAGGGGGAAGAATCTCCATACTCCACTAAGTGTGTCTCCTCCCTGCAATCCAATGCGTCCCCATGAATCCCACTATACACCTATGCATGCTCCTGTGAACTATCTCTCATCATCACATGTCCAAGGTGTACTGTCGGACCAACCTCTGTGTGGATATCAACCAATCCTGGAACACACATGAAAGTGTCCTTATAACTGCCCCTGTCCCTGGAATCCCCATGTGTATGTGTGTTCCCAACTGTCTCATAACCTCTCGTGAAGGGATGTCCTTGTGACCCATGGACCTCCTCCTACATCTCTGGATCACATCTCTCCATACTCATCAATGATCATGGGAACTCCTCGTGCTCCTCCATCAATTGGTGCTCCATTGTTAAACCACCCACATCCTCTAGCAATGTGGTTGAAGGATACATCAGAATCTCTACTGAGATAGATGTAGTGGATCTCTGTCTAATATCCTCAAGGAGCTCCTCAGATCTGGACTTTGATTCCTGAAGGTTTGTCTGTGTGCCTTCCAAGAATATTTGTGTTCTCACCAACTCATGAGTGAGTCGGTCCACCTCCAACTCCTACTCTCTCAGGGCCCTGTGATACATCTTGCCGACCTCCAATAGGTAATCTTTGTCCATCAACAATTGCTGGTAGTTGACCCTCATCATAGTCACTCTCTCCCTGAGAGTATGAAATTAATCCATGGAAAATACCCCATCTGAACTACCATGTGCCATCGATGCTCTCCAACAATAATCTACCACCAATGCCTGTGTGCCATCAATGTGTCTAGTGGTTTCCATGATCATGTCCTCACTGACTCTCAACTGACCTGTTAAGTGTCGTGACTCCTCACAATCCTACTAAGGTGCCACCTCATGCTTATCACTGCTAATGTCAGCAATGGAGTCCTCAACAACACAATCCTCAATGATCTGCCCACTGTCCATTATGCTACTGAGCCCTCTTGTATGCCACTGCACTCCATCACCAACTGCTACCTCCATCTAAATCACATTATATCCTGTATGGGCGGTTGTATCCTCCTGTGCACTCACTCTGCTAATTTCATATGCACCTGGATCCCATACAGATGTGTCTATACATGAGATGTGGTCATCCCAACCAATAAGGAGTGCATCCTCATCACTGTAGACCGGTCCTGGAAATGAGTGTCCCATCAAACTGTCAGTCTCCATAACCTGATCTAACAATGGAATCTCCAAAAAAGGTGGCTCACTCTCCTCGTACTTATGTGTATGTGTAAGGTCATATGTCTCCAAGTCATGTCTCTCCTCTTGGGTCTGCAAATCCATATACCCCTGGTGTACAATCCTCAGACAAGGCTCCTCCACCATATCATAGATGCCAATGATATCCTCATGTGTCATGGCTATCATAGGTGTCTGAAAAGATGACAAATGTGTCACGATCATCATAGAAAGCTCATCCTCCTCCATGCGTGACTTTCTGGAAGCCATGTATACAACCGAGGGTAGGTCATCCGACCACCTAATCTCATCATGTCTAAGTGCTAACATATGTGAATCCTCACAAGGCTCACCACCATGTTGAAGTGTTGAATCCTCAACATTGCCTGATAAGGAAGATGAAGAACATGCACTATCATCATGTTCATCCAATTGTCCCCCAGATGCGCAAGAGTCACTAGCCTAATCAGACTGATCTAGATAGGCATCTATGGCCTTCTTCTCATGCCTCTCATCATCCTCACCCTCACTATCGTAGTGCACCTCAACAATGTGCACCTTCCCTTTATCCCTGCATCTGTGATGTGGCTCCCAAGGCTCTTTGCAGTTGTAGCAAAGTTCTATGTTCCTAATGGATGTAGGATTAACCTGTGCTTCCTTCCATCCAGTTTCTCTGGCTCTGTTTTCCTCTGCTATGCCAACCCAATGTGTAACCTCATCTTTGCTCCACCTAGGATTTTTTATGGATATAAATTGTTGGAGTGTTACTTGAGCCCTAAATCTCTCACTAAGGGCATGATATTCCCTTTCACAATATATAGTCTCTCTAGAAACATCCATAGAATCCATCTTTCCTTATGGAAGACCCCTCGGGCTAGGAGGAATATTCACTCTGATACCACTGTAATGCTCCCAACCAAATCTGATGTAAAAAACATATCTATGTAGTTGAGGAATTTTGTCAAACACTTGGCATACAAGTTCCCAACTCCCTTGAAATCACTTAAATTCTTGTTGTCCCAATTAACTCAAGTTTAAGGGATGAATTTTATGTCAAACACATCACATGCAACACCTAAAACTCTTCACAATGAGTGGTTGTTCTGAATTTGTGTTTGTTGTTATGTTTATTTACAGTTGGTTGGTTGAAGTGTTTTGTCAAACAATTTGTGTGCAATGGTTGTAGCATTCATTTAAGTGTATTTTATAATGTGTTTGGCCCATATTTATTCATGTAATATACAAGGAAAACACATGCAATGATAACCAAATAAATCAGAAACTAATAGCTATTAACACCATAAGATAGTACCTCAAATCCTTGCTTTATTTAATATGCACTTGGTTTTCCAACACACAGTAATTTCCAGATATGAAATGTATTTGCTACAGCTGATATATGGCTGGAAAATACATACAAAACGTAGCCAAAGAAAGACAAAGAGTTCCCCAATAGAATTCCTCTAACAACTGCTCCAAAAATATGTAATTTCTTCAACAAAGGATGGCCCCAATGACAAGATATGTACCCTGCTTGGTCTAAATTCACCTTCACTGAAGATGAGGCTCGATCCACCAATGAAAAGGCCAATATCCTCATAAATAATTCGCCCAAGATGTATAGAACTCGATTCCAACAAGTAGAAACTGATACAACCCCAAAATATGAAGATTTCCACTGTCAAATGTGCCCCTCCAAGCAATATTTCGCCTTGCTTCACAAATGAATGACTGAAATGGATCTGAATTGAATAGAATGGTGAGGGAGGAATCTTTCACCTCCTTGACCAAGCTTGGATCAAGAAAGGTGGGATATTTCACCACCGAGTTGATCTCTAGGGTTTGTTTAGTCAAAACCCTCAAAACCACCAAATGCATGGGCTCACTAGCAAGAAGCCAAATCTCAAACTGATAATCAACATAATCAACATAATCAAATAATAGAGGCCCCTATCTCTCTTTTATACCTCCAGTTCACCCTGTCTCTCCGAGTGACTTTTACTTTATTTTATTATTGATTAATTAAATCACTTTAATTAATTAATTAACCATTTTACCTCTAAAAAGTTATTTATCCCTCCTTATGGCTTCTCTGGCCACTGAAAGTCACTTCTCATCATCCTATCCTGCTCTTCCTCTCAATTTTGATGAGCTATCACACTAAGAGGTTTCTCCAAGTATTATGCCCAATACGACCTTTTTAGTGAATTTAATTAAAATATAACCCTTAATAACTCAAAATTACGGAAATCGTCAGAATGTAACAGAACCAAATCCAAGCTGTGCGTAATGGATCCTGATGATGAAATATGATGAACAATGCAAGTCGGGCCCAATAAAACCCCTCAATACCTCATGAACTTGTTGTCACCCATATCTGGCTACTTTGGTAGGCATAACACTCTGTAACGAAATAACGTCCAAAAGTGGGGACATTACATTATGCTCTGTTGTTTGTTAAGTGCGGATCTTATAGCACTATGGACCTTAACTGCGGAACTTATAGCACTGTAGATCCATCTTAACTATAGATCTATCATGCCTCAAGAGGAATTTGATGCCTCTCCCTGCATGATAAATCCAGAGTTAAAATGGATCGTTGATATTTATTTGAGCACCTCCTTGAATTCCTTTGTGTTTTGAAAGCTTATCCTTTTTTAAACATACTTTTTTTTCCACATAAAAAAACAGCTTCTATGTTATTCATATTGAATCAAAGGAAGCTTTCCAAGTACATATAATGACAGATATAGTCATAAGAAGTGATTGTATCTATCCACAACATCTAATTATCGATAGGCCTATCTTCAAAAATAAATTTGAAACCAACAAAATGAATTTGAAATCCATACAGTCATAGGGTACCCATAAACTTCAAAATTGTTGAGTAGCTCATACAAATCACAACAAAAAGCTCCCTCCAAAAGATAATAATACTGAAATACAAACTAAAATTAGAAGACATAGAAAGACCTTGATCTTATCTATTGATCATCAAGCATTTCTTCATAAAAAAGATTCCCTTGTTCATACCCAAGGGCTTTCTTCGAGAGAGCATCAACCATGGAGTTAAATTTTCTATGAATATGAAAGCAATCTATCCTCCTAAAATCCTGCTTTAGAACCAATACTTTATTCAACCAATGTTGAAGGAGTAAAATATTTAGACGAGCTTTCCTTGCAAACCAATCCAAAACCACCTTTGAGTCTCCCATCACGATGAAGTCTTCAATATGAATCATTTGGGAAAAAGTCAGGAGACTCCATAAACCAAGCAACTCTTCTTTGATATTAGAACCCACACAACCAAGCAACTCTTCTTTGATATTAGAACCCACACTCACTGCCAGATAAAATATGAAATGATGATTTGCACTAAGCTTAATTACAACACCAACTCCACGTGTTCCCCCTGCAACAACACCGTCAAAAAAGCCTAAAGGATTTTCCCCAAAGTAACCCAGATTCAAGAAGGAATAAAAACATTATGAGCTTGAATCAAAAGGAAATTCCTTTATGGCCAACAAAATTTTGGATACCGCTCCAAAAACATTTCTTAGTGAATTCTCAAATAGGATTTTGTTCCCGTACTTCCATATTCCCCACATGACAAAAAAGGGACTAGATCTAAATTTCGGCCAAGACAAAAACTAGGATAAAAGAAAATCATTTAGATATAAGGAGAAACACACTCCTTTGATCTTGAAGAAGTCACACACTTCTTTCCAAATTCCTGTGCAATCTCACAATCGACAAATAAATGTTGAGAAAATTCTTCACTATTGAGACAAAGACTGCATAATGTGGGACCATAGCCTCCTCTGCGCTTGAAATTTTCACCAGTCATTATGCGGTCGTGGATACAAATTCAAACAAAAAGAATAAGCTTGACAGGCATCTTCAACTTCCATAAAGATTTATGCCACCACAAACCATCTACCTGCCAATTTAAAGTCACTAATGCTTCATATGTTGACTTAACTATGACTGTCCCAAAAGACTTGTTCCAAGTCCAAACAATTTTATCCTCTTCATTATTAAGGGAAATTCCATTACTTCTCAACAAATTCAAGTAATCATTCCACTCTGTAGCCAATACTCCTTCCAAATTCAAGTCTTGAGAGGACAACCAATCTCGAGCTTCTGTAGAAATCAGTATAGAAGAGGAGCTGATATGTGCTAGTGAAAATATATTTAAAGAGTTTAGATGACAAACCAAGGCTTTGGATAACTTATAAGAAGATCCACCGCCAACAAAAGAATTTTGACCAATCAATACTCGAAAACCATTACCGACTTACTAAGCTATCCAATTTTTCACCAAAGGTAAAGAAAACATAAGATATCTCCATAAATTTGAAGAAATAGAATACTTATGAGAACCTACCCTCAACCAAAATATAACATCCTTAATTGTAATATTTTTTTAACATTACTTTACTCCAAAGTCCAGGTCCAAACACAACTCTCCATAGAGATTTAGCAACCACACCTTGTGCAAACCAATTTATATTTCTAAGACCCCAACCTCCAATTTATATTTTTTAAACATGCTTTATATGTACATACTTGATTCTATAAATATTTATTTTTTAATTTCATAGAACATTATTCCACATTTTAAAGCTATCCATTCTTCAAAGTTTTGAGGATTTAGATATTGTGCCCGGGAGTGATCCAGCCCAGCTTCGAATTAGGGTCGTTATTTTTGCAAACAGTCCAAATTGGTCGAACTAGTGTAAGCATTCCAGAACCAAGGACGAGGGATGGCTGATAAAATCTCTCTTCCCGTTCGGTTACCAAGCCCAACACCTCCATTCAAAACCATCTTCCAATCTCCTCCCCATCAAAGCCAAACCCAAAACGAACCTTCCTCTGTAATTCCTCTTCTCCAACACCTTTTAACTAATCCTCCTCAACGTGAGCACAGCGCTCTCGAACCAAATTTCGACCCCCAAGTCAATGAAACCAAACAGAAAACCAACAAGTGTCTGGTTCTTGACTTCCCCTCCAGGCCTCCTCCAATCGTCAAAAATGCTCCCAATGAGGTCATCGATTGCAGTTCTCAATTGGGTTCCACCAACCACAAAAGAAATCCTTCGGATATAAGTTCGAGGGCTTCCAGGAAACGAAGACTGGGAAGATACCATGGCGAGAAGAAGCGAAAGCCTTGGAAGAACGAGCTCTCAGAATCCGGTGAGTTGATTTTTAAGTCCATTGTTGAGCAAGATGGGAATTTGGGAGAAATTTTGGATTTGGGTAAGGATAAATTAGCAGAGGGAGACTTATTAAGCATCATAAAAGGGCTGGGATGGCTCAAACAGTGGGAAAAGGCTGTGGAAGTCTTTGATTGGATGAGGAAACATGAGCATCACAAGCCAACTGGACCAGCAATTACATCCATGCTTAGGATTTTGGGTTGCGGTGCTCAGCTCCCAACAGCTGTTGATCTGTTTAACAAGCTTCAGCAAGAAGGGTATACCCTGGATGTTTATTCTTACACTTGCTTGATGACTGTTTGTGCACGTAATGGCAAATACAAAGATGCAACACTTCTGTTTGAAAAAATGATGGAAGAAGGATGTAAACCCACCATTATTACATACAATCTAATGCTTAATGTGCATGCGAAGATGGGCCATTATTGGAACAACGTCGTAGCTCTTTTTGAAGAGATGAAATCTGAAGGTATTAGGCCTGATGAATATACCTACAACACTCTCATTAGTGCCTGTACTAGAGACTCTCTGTATGAAGAGGCAATGAAGTTCTTTAATGAGATGAAGGCAGCTGGATGCACACCTAATAGGGTGACCTACAACTCACTTCTGAATGTGTTTGGGAAATCTTGGCGACATGATGATGCTTTTAACATCTTGCAAGAAATGGAGAAGAATGGGTGCCCTCCCAGCATTGTTACTTATAATGAACTGATCTCTGCTTACAGTAGAGCTGGCCTTTGCAACGAGGCAGTCGCTTTGAAGGATGCCATGTTGAGCAAAGGAATTCACCCTGATATTTTTACTTATACAAGTTTGCTTTCTGGATTTGATAAAGCGGGGCAAGATGGACTGGCTAAGGGGATTTTTATGGAGATGAAAAATGCAGGCTGCAAACCAAATCTCTGCATGTTCAATGCTCTCATCAGTATGTATGGGAAAAAGGGGAAGTTTGAGGAGATGATGGGAATATTTTATGAGCTTAGATCCAATGGGTGTACTCCTGATATTGTCACATGGAACACCCTATTATCAGTATTTGGACAGAATGGAATGCATGAAGAGGTTACTCAAGTCTTCAAGGAAATGAAGGTTGCGGGATTTTTGCCAGAGCGGGATACATTTAATACCCTCATTAGTGCTTATAGTAGGTGTGGGTCGGTGGAGCATGCTATGACAATTTACAGTGCAATGTTAAAGGCTGGTATTGGTCCTGATCTTTCTACGTACAATGCAGTGTTGGCTGCACTGGCTAGGGAGGGGCTTTGGAAACAAGCAGAGAAAGTTCTCTCAGAGATGAAGAGTGGGCGCTGTAAACCAAATGACACAGCCTACGCTTCATTGTTGCATGCATATGCAAATGGAAAAGAGATAGAGCGAATGAAGACTCTTGCAGATGACACATATGCAGGCATGATTTATCCTAGTAGAATCCTCCTTAAGACACTTGTGCTAGTCTACAGCAAATGTAACTTGCTCAGAGAAACAGAACATGCCTTTTCAGAGTTGGAGAGAAGAGGTTGCATACCAGATTTGAATACTTTCAATGCCATGATTGCCATTTATGGAAGGCTGCACCGGTTCGAAAAAGTGTACAAGATATTAAGATCCATCACGGAAAAGGGCTTGAATCCAGATTTAGTAACATACAATAGCTTGATGAACATGTATGGAAGAGATGGTCAATATAGAAAATCTGAAGAAATTCTTAGAGAAATGCAAGTTACTGGAGTGAAGCCAAATGTTGTCTCTTACAACACAGTAATTAATGCTTACAGTAAACATGGTCTTATGCATGATGCTTCCAGGATTTTTTCTGAAATGAAAAATTCAGGCCTTACTCCTGACATTGTCACCTACAATACATTTATTGCAAGCTATTCAAACCTAGCAATGTTTGAAGAAGCTATGAATGTTGTCGAGTTCATGAAGAAACAAAAATGCAAACCTAATGAGGACACTTATAATGCCATTGCAGATGGCTTTTGTAAAGTAGGGAGATTTAGGGAAGCAACTGTATTTGCTTATACTATCAGGAAAATTGATCAATTCTTTCACAGAAAAGAAGAAGCTAGACTTGTTAAACGCATACATGATTATCAAGTTAGAGGTGTGTGTGTATCCTAGCATTTTTCTTTGCAGCTTCAAATTTATCACAAGCTTGGGTTGCCAACTACATAACGTTTGTAATATTACATTAGTACTAATCCGTCCTCACTTCCTCATGATCCATTGCTATTTTACCATTTACTTATTGTGTTTACTTAGCTGGCAATAGGCTTTGCACCTATCGTGCTAGGAGGTGGTGATGATGTTACATAATTCAATTTAGAGGATACGCCTATAAGTAGATCATGTGGGCCAAAAAAATCTATTCATTAGCAGTTCATAAAGGAACCATAAATACTACTGAGAAGAGTCGAAATCATGTGATCAGTGTGAATGTTTTTCATTAGTAATTCTAGAATCTAAGGCATTTACTCTTCATCTATCTTTTTGTAATGTATTGGTGGTCTTCGAGGTGAAATGGCCTATAGATATTTTGTTGGTGACCTTTGTTATAATCTTTTGATACTTGTTCAAGGAATAACAACCTGATTGCTTTTAACGCTTTGTAATATTTAATATTATTAGTAGAATTTAGCTGAGTCATTGCAACATAATACATTTTTTGTAAACCATACACATCTAGTGGGAGACAACCTCAGGGCTCAAACATAACTCCACTCGTATGTGCACCACAACTTCATCATGTGGCTTAGGATGTTTTTTGTGTTCATAAAATTGCTGCTATAAATGCCAAATCACATATATGGCTCAAACATAACTTCATGCTTATAGGCACCCACACCTTCTTCGTGTGGCTTAGGATGTTTTTTGTGTTTGTAAAAGTGAGGTTTATATGGTTCAGGTGATTCTTTGTTTCATTGATATATTTATAGTTTGACTTACATATAAAAGCCATGTATTTTATATACAAGAAATTCTAATTATTGTCAGCTTAGGTTTAAAGATAGGACCAATGGGAAATTTGAGGAATTGAAGTCACGTACACTTCTCTGCACTGACAGCAAGTACTCAATTTTCTGTATCTTGCTTTGCAGGTTTTGCTGCTGAGAATGTCTTTCAGAAGATAGCACAATATATTCCACCCCTGGTCTAGTTCATTCCCATCACTGTGGTTATTATAGAGTTCAAGAACAGATTGTCCATTTGGATTCAAGAGGATAAGCTCTCTCAAAGCTTTTATACCTTCAGGATCTCTACTAGCAGTTTGCCATTCCACTCTTTTAATCCTATCAACTGAAATTCAAGACAACAATTGCATCAGAAGCTTCCAAAAGATGAAAGGTGACAACAAATACACAGTGTGTTATTGCTACCATTCTTGTAAGATTTATTTAAATGAAATTCTTCAAGAGGCCAATATCAGATTTATTCTGTGATTAATATGATGCTAATCCTAAGACATTGAGACTTCAGACACAATGGCAACTGATATTCTGCCAGTGGCTTAAATATGGATGAAAGAAGAATAAGCAAATACTTCCGTGGATTGTCAATTTTATTCGTTCAACATGAGTTAACATGATCTACCAGTTCGCAATAATGGAAAAATGCATATGCAAACATTCTGTAGGAGAAATCAATTGCTTTCTGATATCATTTGCTTGCCTTGTGAGTATTGCTCTCCTCTGACAAGTACAACCTTGAAGCTATTAAATTTGGAGAACTTAAAGAGTTAATTGGTTTCTCCATCCTAAAGAAGCAAATAACAGCCAACCAAAGCTCTAAAAGTCAATGCGTTCCTTCATAATAAACAAGAAAACCCCAGTTTACCAAGCTCTAGAGGGCACTCAAAGGAGACAGGGTACATGTGCCCATATCCCATAACATTGGGACCTGTGTAGTTCTAGTTGTGAAAGCAGCATGCCTTAAATAGTCAACATAATGAACACTGGGTTAGCAGCATGTTTGTAATGCAATGCTGGAAGGTAATCTTTTCACTATCCTTTCAATAATGGAATTGTGACATTGGAAAGTGGAGTATATCAAAATTCATTACCCTTCTCCAGCTCCTCGAGTTGACTCCATTTTTGAATTGCAAGACAATTTGGTCTCAACTGGCTTACTAACATCTACTGCTTGCCACAGGGGATGGTTTAAGCACTAAATTCTTGGAGAAAGTGGTCAAAATCACACTAACCTAGGAAGAAGCAGCAAAAGTCAAAGACTACAATGATGATATTTCAAAACTTGGCCCTGCATAGTGGTTTCTTAAAGCATGATATTTCAAAACTTGGCCCTGCATAGCGGTTTCTTAAAGCATTACTGGATATCCCTTTTCCCTTCAAGCTATTTGATGCAATGCTTTTCACGACAACATTTGAACAGGAAATCATTTTCATCAAGAAATCCTTTGAGACATTGGAGGTCAGTTTACCTTCCTTCTTGCCTGGGCACCCTACTATATTTATGCATCAAATTGATCTTATTACATGATAATCATTTTAATAGTGTATCTTCCCTTGGGTATCCATTATCTGATATTTTGTTGCAAGCCTGAGTCCTAGATTAGGTGTATTCCTTGTAACCCTTTTTTCAGTTCTTGTAGAATGGTAAGCGATAACCTCA
>ML818222.1:0-14319 GCA_009831015.1 Picea engelmannii
CTTGCAAAATACATAGAAAAACAATCCACTAAGAGCCCTGAGACATTGCAAGAAAATCAACCCTGTGAAAGGGAATCAATTGATTCCCCAACCACTCTTGGATCGAGAAGAAAATCAAGGAGGAAATCATATATGATGACCTCTAAGAATATGGAACAAAGAGCAGAGACCTCCAATATCGAAGCGACTCCTGGGATCTAAACTTCGTTCACCACACCATGTTTTGGAACTTGCATTGGGAACTATGATATAATGATAGAATACGACATAGTTTCAGGCGAAATTAGAATGTTAGATGTCAGGAAGGTTTTTTTGAACAGGTTGAAGGAATCATGCCTTCAATGGTTCAAAGACCATCTCCATTTTCCTTTCTCAAAGATACCAATGCACCTACATAAAGCTGTAAGTCATGACATCGAGTCTGGATTTGGTATAGATTGGTCAGTAAAAAAGGTGAAAAGACAAATGTCTCAGAATTGTAAGAGATTTAGGTGCAATCAAACAAAGAAGATAAAAAAACTCTCGCCTGAGCTAAGGCTAAAAAAATGCCAATTGATGTCAGTATAAAAATATGGAAAGAACTTGTCAAATCATATGAGAAGTCAGATGCATGGAGGAAATCTGTTCAGGAGAGTATCCAGGTATTTCAATTTGCTCATAATATTATATCAAATTTCTTAAATGATTTTTATAATTTATTTGTGCATAGTTCAATTGACTTACTTTATGTTTCAAGACAAAGCCTCCAAATCTAGGCTTGCAAAACTCCAAGCCACGCATCATAGTGGCCAAAAAGGTTTACAATCCTTGATCTAGACCTTTGTAAGTATATTTATTATGTGAAATGTTTTCTTTTTTCCTAGAAAAAGTAAATGATTACATATTTATTAGTTTAACTAGTCCATGTGCCATGTTTTGACAGGAGGACAAATATGGTCGACATCCAACTCATTTTGAAAAATAAATGTTACAAAATAAAAAGTGGACCGATTTTGTAATATGGATGGAGAATGAGCTATCAATAGTACTGAAGGATCCCTTGCCTTGTTTTTTACCTAGTTTTTGTCAATGGCTCCCCGTTTGGGCATCCTTGTCCTTTATTTCCTTTGAATATTATAAACTTGTGGAATGTTCCTTGCAATTTATGGAGTTTGGAAATACTAGCCCTTGTTTTGTGGCTCCTGATAACAAACACAGTTTGCTAGCAAGGCTTTGCCCCTTTTGTTTAATTTATTTATATTTTCCTACTATTTGGATAAGTTGGATTCTCATCCAACATTCATAGGGCCTTATTTCCCTTGGACCTTCTCTAACATAGTTTTTTTTCACTGATAGATGGGTGATAACTTCATCATCCATCTTACAAAGTGAACACATGCCAGGCCCTTGGTTACTTCTCATTTGAAAATGATCTCAAAGAAGTAACTTGTCTCTCAACACTAGCCACATATAAATACGTGTCTTCATAGGAGCTCTAATATTCCAAAGGGGCTTCCACCACAATGATTTTGTCTTGTTCTGCATTACATAACATAGTATTGTACCATAGCTTTGCAATCTATCATCTTAGAATAAGATTCTTGGACCAAACCAAACTCTATTTCTCATCCCTAATCCTTACATGAATATGAGATAAAGTTCCACATAACATTGCCATTGTGCTAAATTCTCTCTTGCAAATCCCAAGAATACCAATACCAATACCATACCATACCATACCATACCAATACCATACCAATACCGATACCAATATCAATACCAATACCATACCATTGCATGGTAATGATATGCATTGGCAATGATATGCATACCAATGCCATACCAATACCAATACCATACCAATATCAATACCATACCAATACCAATACCAATACCATACCATACCATACTGATACCAATACCATACTAATATCAATACCATACTATACTAATACCAATACCATGCCATACCAATAGAAATACCATACTATACCATGCCATACCAATACCAATACCAATCCCATACCATACCAATACTAATACCAATACCATGCCAATCCATACCATTTCATACCAATACCAATACCATTGCATGGTAATGGTATGCATTGGCAATGATATGCATACCAATACCATACCAATACCAACAACATACCAATACAAATACCAATACCAATACCTTTGCATACCATTGCATGACAAAGGTATGCATTGGCAATGATGTGCATACCAATTCCATACCAATACCAATACCAATACCATATCAATATCAATACCATACTATACCATATCAATACCAATACCATACCAATATCAATACCATACTATACCATACCAATACCAATATCATACCAATACCAATACCATACCATGCCATACCAATACCAATACCAATCCCATACCATACCAATACCAATACCATACCATTGCATGCCAATACCAATACCATTGCATGACAATGGTATGCATTGGCAATGATATGCATACCAATACCAATACCAATACCATAGTAATACCAATACCATACAAATACTATACCAATACCAATATGCATTGCCAATACCCTTATGCCTTKCCAATACCAATACCAATACCATTTCCAATTCCATTGCATACCAATACAACCAATACCATTGCATACCAATACCAATACCATACCATACCATACTAATACCAATACCATATGATACCATACCAATAGCATACCAAGACCAATACCAATACCATACCATTGAATACCAATACCAATAACAATACCAATACCATACCATTGTGTACCAATACCAATACCATTTAATACCATTGCACAATAATTGTATGCATTGGCAATGATATGCATACCAATACCATACCAATACCATACCAAAACCAATACCAATATGCATTGCCAATACCCTTATGCCTTGCCAATACCAATACCAATACCATTGCATACCAATACAACCAATACCATTTCATACCAATACCAATACCCTACCATGCCATACCAATACCATACCATACCATACTAATACAATGCCATATGATACCATACCAATAGCATACCAATACCAATACCATACCATTGAATACCAATACCACTACCATACCAATACCAATACCATACCATTGAATACCAATACCACTACCATACCATTGTGTACCAATACCAATACCATTGCATACCATTGCACGACAATGGTATGCATTGGAAATGATATGCATACCAATACCAATACCAATATGCATTTCCAATACCCTTATGCCTTGCCAATACCAATACCAATATGCATTTCCAATACCCTTATGCCTTGCCAATACCAATACCAATACCATTGCATACCAATACATCCAACACCATTACTAATACCATACATGTACCATACCATACCAATACCATACTAATATAATACCATACCATACCATACCAATACCAATACCATACCATTGAATACCAATACCAATACCAATACCACTACCATACCAATACCATACCATTGCATACCAATACCAATACCATTGCAGGACAATGGTATGCATTGGCAATGATATGCATACCAATACCATACCAAAACCAATACTAATATGCATTTCCAATACCCTTATGCCTTGCCAATACCAATACCAATACCATTGCATACCAATACAGCCAATACCAATGAATACCAATACCAATACCATACCAATACCATACCAAAACCAATACCAATACCGTACTAGTACAATACCGATACCATACCAATACCAATACCGTACCATACCATACCAATACCATACCATACCATACCAATATCGTACTAGTACAATACCATACCAATACCGTACTAGTACAATACCAATACTAATACCAATACCATACTAGTACACTACCATACCAATACCATACCATACCATACCAATACCATATAATACAAAACCTAACAGAGAAACATTTTTGAGTTCTGTGAGATGTTGCAAGCTTGTTTAGGAATGGACTATGTGACCACATTGTCCATCTACTCCTGAGGCACGGTTTCATAAATTGGATCCTTTAATCCAAATGTTGCAATGCTTCAAACTGAGAAAAACACTAGTTCTCAAAATCAATGAGTAAAGCAACTTACGAGGCACGACACCTGAGAGTGAGGGGTGCTCTAGCTAAAATCATATCCCAGTAATCCATTGAATTCGACGGTTCCTCAATCTGAGTCTCGGTTTTATTTTTATGCCCAGTTGCAAGTGGCATCCCAAACCATTTCGAGAACTCTTTTCCAATTCCTCCTCAGGGCATAAAAACCTAACGGAGCAACATTTTTTAGTTCCATGAGATGCTGCAATATTGTTTAGGCATGGACTATGTGACCAAATTGTCCATCCGCTCCCAAGGCATGGTTTCATATATTGGACCCCTAAATCCAAATGTTGCATTGCTTCAAACTAAGCAAAACCCTAGTTCTCAAAATCGATGAAAAAAACAACTTCTGAGGGATTGGACCCAGGAGTGAGGGGTGCTCTAGTTGAAATCCGATGCCAAGAATCCAATGAAGATGATGGTTCCTCAATCCGAGTCTCAGTTTTTGTGATATGTCGAGTTTCAAGTCACATTCCAAACCATTTCGGGGACTCTTGGCCAATTCCTTCTCAGGGCATAAAAACCTAACGGAGCAACATTTTTGAGTTTTGTGAGATGTTGCAAGCTTGTTTAGGCATGGACTAGCTGACCACATTATCGATCTTCTCACGAGGGACGGTTTCATAAATTGGACCCCTTAATCCAAATGTTGCATTGCTTCAAACTGAGCCAAACACTAATTTTTGAAATCAATGAGTAAAACAACTTCCGAGGCACGACTCCCGAGAGTGAGGGGTTCTCTAGATAAAATCCTATCCCAGTAATCCATAGAATTCGACGGTTCCTCAATCCGAGTCTCAATTTTCATTTTATGCCCAGTTGCAAGTCGCATCCCAAACCATTTCAGGGACTCTTGGCCAATTCCTCCTCAGGGCATAAAAGACTAATAGAACAACATATTTGAGTTCCGTGAGATGCTGCAACCTTTTTTAGGCATGGACTAGGTGACCACATTATCCATCTGCTCCCGAGGGATGATTTCATAAATTGGACCCCTTAATCCAAATGTTGCATTTCTTCAAACTTAACAAAACACTAGTTCTCAAAATCAATGAGTAAAGAAACTTTCGAGGCTTGGCACCTAGGAGTGATGAGTGTTCTAGCTGAAATCCTATCTTAATAATCCATCGGAGTCGATGGTTCCTCAATCCGAGTTTTGGTTTTTATTTTATGCCTAGTGGCAAGTCACATCCCAAACAATTTCAGAGACTCTTGGCCAATTCCTCCTCGGGGCATAAAAACCTAACGGAGCAGCATTTTTGAGTTCCGTGAGTAGGTGACCAAATTATCGATCAGCTCACGAGGGATGGTTTTATAAATTGGACCCCTTAATCCAAATGTTGAATTGCTTCAAACTGAGAAAAACACTAATTCTCAAAATCAATGAGTAAAGCAACTTACGAGGCATGGCACCCAAGAGTGAAGGGTGCTCTAGTTGAAATCCTATCCCAATAATCCATCGAAGTCGATGGTTCCTCAATCCAAATCTCAGTTTTCTTTTTATGCCCAGTTCCAAGTGACATCCCAAACCATTTCGGAGACTCTTTTCAAATTCCTCCTCAGGGCATAAAAAACTAACGGAGCAACATTTTTGAGTTCCGTGAGATGCTGCAATCTTGTTTAGGCATGGACTATGTGACCACACTGTCTATTCTCTCTTGAGGCATGGTTTTATAAATTGGACCCCTAAATCCAAATTTTGCATTGCTTCTTACTGAGCAAAACCCTAGTTCTCAAAATCGATGAAAAAAATAACTTACGAGGGATTGAACGCGCGAGAAAGGGGTGATCTAGCTGAAATCCTATGCCAAGAATCCAACGAAGATGATGTTTCCTCAATCTGAGTCTCGGTTTTCGTTTTATGCCCAGTTGTAAGTAGCATCCCAAACCATTTCGGGGACTCTTGGCCAATTCCTCCTCAATGAATAAAAACCTAATGGAGCAACATTTTTGAGTTTTGTGAGATGTTGCAAGATTGTTTAGGCATGGACTAGGTGACCACATTATCGATCTATTCATGAGGGACGGTTTCATAAATTGGACCCCTTAATCCAAATGCTACATTGCTTCAAACTGAGAAAAACACTAATTCTCGAAATAATGAGTAAAGCAACTTCCGAGGCATGGAACACGAGAGTGAGGAGTGCTCTAGCTGAAATCCTATCCTAGTAATCCATCGATGTTAACGGTTCCTCAATTCGAGATTCGGTTTCCTTTTTATGCCCAGTTGCAAGTGGCATCCCAAACCATTTCGGGGACTCTTGGCCAATTCCTCCTCAGGGCATAAAAGACTAATGGAGAAACATTTTTGAGTTCCGTGAGATGCTGCAAACTTGTTTAGGCATGGAATAGGTGACCACATTATCCATCTGCTCCTAAGGGACTATTTTATAAATTGGACCCCTTAATCCAAATGTTGCATTGCTTCAAACTGAGCAAAACACTAGTTCTGGAAATAAATGAGTAAAGCAACTTTCGAGGCTTGGAACCCAGGAGTGAGGGGTGTTCTAGTTGAAATCCTATTTAATAATCCATCAGAGTTGACGGTTCCTCAATTCGAGTCTCGGTTTTCGTTTTATTCCTAGTTGCAAGTCACATCCCAAACAATTTCAGGGACTCTTGGCCAATTCCTCCTCAGTGCTTAAAAACCTAACGGAGAAACATTTTTGAGTTATGTGAGATGTTGCAAGCTTGTTTAGGCATGGACTAGGTGACCACATTATCGATTTTCTCATGAGGGATGGTTTCATAAATTAGACCCCTTAATCCAAATGTTGCCTTGCTTCAAACTAAACAAAACACTAATTCTCAAAATAAATGAGTAAATCAACATTCGAGGCATGGAACCTGAGAGTGAGGGGTGCTCTAGCTGAAATCCTATCCTAGTAATCCATCTAATTCGATGGTTCCTCAATACGAGTCTCGGTTTTCTTTTTATGCCCAGTTGCAAGTGGCATCCCAAATCATTTCGGGGACTCTTGTCCAATTTCTCCTCAGGGCATAAAAACCTAACGGAGCAACATTTTTGAGTTTTGTGAGATGCTGCAATTTTGTTTAGGCATGGACTATGTGACCACATTATCCATCCACTCCCGAGGCATGGTTTTATAAATTGGACCCCTAAATCCAAATGTTGCATTGCTTCTTACTGAGAAAACCCTAGTTCTCAAAATCGATGAAAAAAACAACTTACAAGGGATTGGACCCAGGAGTGAGGGGTGCTCTAGCTGAAATCCTATGCCAGGAATGCAACAGAGATGACGGTTCGTCAATCCGAGTCTCGGTTTTCTTTTTATTCCTAGTTGCAAGTCGCATCCCAAACCATTTCAGGGACTCTTGGCCAATACCTCCTCAGGGCATAAAAACCTAATGGAGGAACATTTTTGAGTTTTGTGAGATGTTGCAAGCTTGTTTAGGCATGGACTAGGTGACCACATTATTGATTTTCTCACAAGGGATGGTTTCATAAATTGGACCCCTTAATCCAAATGATACATTGCTTCAAACTGAGCAAAACACTAATTCTCGAAATCAATGAGTAAAGCAAATTTTGAGGCATGGCACCCAAGATTGAAGGGTGCTCTAGCTGAAAAACTATCCCACTAATCCATCGAATTCAAAGGTTCCTCAATCTGAGTCTCGGTTTTCTTTTAATACCCAGTTGCAAGTTGCAACCCAAACCATTTCAGGGACTCTTGACCAATTCCTCCTCAGGGCATAAAAACCTAACAAAGCAACATTTTTGAGTTCCGTGAGATGCTACAAGCTTGTTTAGGCATGGAATAGGTGACCACATTATCCATCCGCTCACAAGGGATGGTTTCATAAATTGGACCCCTTAATCCAAATGTTGGATTGCTTCAAACTGAGAAAAACAGTAATTCTCGAAATCAATGAGTAAGACAACTTCCAAGGCATGACACCCGAGAGTGACGGGTACTCTAGCTTAAATCTTATCCCAGTAATCAATTGATGTTGATGGTTCCTCAATCCAAGTATCGGTTTTATTTTTATGCCCAGTTGCAAGTGGCATCCCAAACTATTTCAGGGACTCTTAACCAATTTCTCCTCAGGGCATAAAAACCTAACCGAACAACATTTTTGAGTTCCGTGAGATGTTGCAATATTGTTTAGGCATGGACTATATGACCACAATGTCCATCTTCTCCCAACAAATGGTTTTATAAATTGGACCCCTAAATTCAAATGTTGCATTGCTTCTTACTGAGCAAAACCCTAGTTTTCAAAATCAATGAAAAAAACAACTAACGAGGGATTGGACCCAGGAGTGAGGGGTGCTCTAGCTGAAATCCTATGCCAAAAAACCAACGGAGATGATGGTTTCTCAATCAGAGTCTCGATTTTTGTTATATACTAAGTTGCAAGTCGCATCCCAAACCATTTCGGGGACTCTTGACCAATTCCTCCTCAGGGCATAAAATCCTAACGAAGCAACATTTTTGAGTTCCGTGAGATGCTGCAAGTTTGTTTAGGAATGGACTAGGTGACCACATTATAAATATTCTCATGAGGGACAATTTCATAAATTGGACCCCTTAATCCAAATGTTGCATTGCTTCAAACTGAGCAAAACACTAATTCTCGAAATCAATGAGTAAAGCAACTTCCGAGGCATGGCACCCAAGAGTGAGGGGTGCTCTAGCTGAAATCCTATCCCATTAATCCATCGAAGTTGACGGTTCCTCAATCCGATTCATGGTTTTATTTTTATGCCTAGTTGCAAGTGGCATCCTAAACCATTTCGGGGACTCTTGGCCAATTCCTCCTCAGGGCATAAAAGACTAACAAAGCAACATTTTTGAGTTTTGTGAGATGATACAAGCTTGTTTAGGCATGGACTAGGTGACCACATTATCCATCCACTCCCGAGGGACAATTTCATAAATTGGACCCCTTAATCCAAATGTTGCATTGCTTCAAACTGAGCAAAACACTGGTTCTCAAAATCAATGAGTAAAACAACTTTCAAGGATTGGAACCTAGGAGTGAGGGGTGTTCTAGCTGAAATCCTATCTCAGTAATCCATCGGAGTCGACAGTTCCTCAATCCAAGTCTCGGTTTTCATTTTATGCCCAGTTGCAAGTCACATCCCAAACCATTTCAAGGACTCTTGGCCAATTCCTCCTCAGGGCATAAAAAACTAACAGAGAAACATTTCTGAGTTTCGTGAGATGCTGCAAGCTTGTTTAGGCATGGACTAGGTGACCACATTATCGATCTTCTCACGAGGGACAGTTTCATAAATTGGACCCCTTAATCCAAATGCTGCATTGGTTCAAACTGAACAAAACACTAATTATTGAAATGAATGAGTAAAGAAACTTTCGAGGCATGGAACCCGAGAGTGAGGGGTGCTCTAGCTAAAAACCTATCCCAGTAATCCACCGAAGTCGACAGTTCCTCAATCCGAGTCTTGGTTTTCTTTTAATACCTAGTTTCAAGTTACATCCCAAACCATTTCGAGGACTCTTGGCCAATTCCTCCTCAAGGCATAAAAACCTAACGAAGCAACATTTTTGAGTTATGTGAGATGTTGCAATCTTGTTTAGGCATGGAATAGGTGACCACATTATCCATCTTCTCACGAGGGACGGTTTCATAAATTGGACCCCTTAATCCAAATGTTGGATTGCTTCAAACTGAGCAAAACACTAATTCTCGAAATCAATGAGTAAAGCAACTTCTGAGACATGGGACCTGAGAGTGAGGGGTACTCTAGCTTAAATCCTATCCCAACAATTCATTGAAGTCGAAGGTTCCTCAATCCGAGTCTCGATTTTCTTTTTATGCCTAGTTGCAAGTGACATCCCAAACCATTTCGGGGATTCTTGCCCAATTCCTCCTTAGGGCATAAAAACCTAACCGAGCAACATTTTTGAGTTTCGTGAGATGCTGCAATATTTTTTAGGCATGGACTATGTGACCACATTGTCCATCCTCTCCCAAGGAATGGTTTTATAAATTGGACCCCTAAATTCAAATGTTGCGTTGCTTCTTACTGAGCAAAACCCTAGCTCTTAAAATCGATAAAAAAACAACTTACGAGGGATTGGACCCGGGAGTGAGGGGTTCTCTAGCTGAAATCCTATGCTAGGAATCCAACAGAGACAATGGTTCCTCAATCGGAGTCTCGGTTTTCTTTATATACTGAGTTGCAAGTCGCATCCCAAACCATTTCGGGGATTCTTGACCAATTCCTCCTCAGGGCATAAAAACCTAACAGAGCAACATTTTTGAGTCCCGTGAGATGCTGCAAGCTTGTTTAGGAATGGACTAGGTGACCACATTATAGATCTGCTCACGAGGTACAATTTCATAAATTAGAACCCTTAATCCAAATGTTGCATTGCTTCAAACTGAGCAAAACACTAATTCTTGAAATCAATGAGTAAAGCAACTTTTGCGACATGAAACCTGAGAGTAAGGGGTGATCCATATGAAATCCTATCCCATTAATCCATCGAAGTTGAAAGTTGCTCAATCTGAGTCTCGATCTTCTTTTTATCCTCAGTTGCAAGTGGCATCCCAACCATTTCGGGGACTTTTGGCCAATTCCTCCTCAGGGCATAAAAGACTAACGGAGCAACATTTTTGAGTTTCGTGAGATGCTGCAAGCTTGTTTAGGCATGGACTAGGTGACCACATTATCCATATTCTCCCGAGGGATGATTTCATAAATTGGATCCCTTAATCCAAATGTTGCATTGCTTCAAACTGAGCAAAACACTAGTTCTCGAAATCAATGAGTAAAACAACTTTCGAGGCTTGGAACCCTAGAGTGAGGGGTGTTCTAGCTAAAATCCTATCTTAGTAATCCATCGAAATCGATGGTTCCTCAATCCAAGTCTTGGCTTTCATTTTATGCCCAGTTGCAAGTCGCATCCCAAAAAATTTCAGGGACTCTTGGCCAATTCCTCCTCAGGGCATAAAAAACTAACAGAGCAACATTTTTGTGTTCCGTGAGATGCTGCAAGCTTGTTCAGGCATGGAATAGGTGACCACATTATCGATCTACTCATGAGGGATGGTTTCATTAATAAGACCCCTTAATCCAAATGATCCATTGGTTCAAACTAAACAAAACACTAATTCTTGAAATGAATGAGTAAAGCAACTTCCGAGGCATGGCACCCGAGAGTGAGGGGTGCTCTAACTGAAATCCTATCCCAGTAATCCATCAAAGTCATCGGTTCCTCAATCCGAGTCTCGGTTTTCTTTTTATGCCCAGTTGCAAGTGGCATCCCAAACCATTTCGAGGACTCTTTTTCAAGTCCTCCTCAGGGCATAAAAACCTAACGGAGCAACATTTTTGAGTTCCATGAGATGCTTCAATATTTTTTAGGCATGGACTATGTGACCACATTGTCCATCCTCTCCCGAGGCATGGTTTTTTAAATTGGACCCCTAAATCGAAATGTTGCATTGCTTCTTACTGAGCAAAACCCTAGTTCTCAAAATCGATGAAAAAACAACTTTCAAGGGATTGGACCCCAGAGTGAGGAGTGCTCTATATGAAATCCTATGACAAGAATCCAACAGAGATGACGGTTCCTCAATCCGAGTCTTGGTTTTTGTGATATGACAAGTTACAAGTCACATCCCAAACCATTTCGGGGACTCTTGGCCAATTCCTCCTCAGGGCATGAAAACCTAACAGAGAAATTTTTTTGAGTTTCGTGAGATGTTGCAAGATAGTTTAGGCATGGACTAGGTGACCACATTATTGATCTTCTCACAAGGGACGGTTTCATAAATTGGACCCCTTAATCCAAATGTTGCATTGCTTCAAACTGAGCCAAACACTAATTCGTGAAATCAATGAGTAAAGCCACTTTCGAGGCATGGCACCTGAGAGTGAGGGGTCCTCTAGTTGAAATCCTATGCCAGGAATCCAACGAAGACAACGGTTGCTCAATTCGAGTCTCGATTTTTTTTATATACCGAGTTGCAAGTGGCATCCCAAACCATTTCAGGGACTCTTGGCCAATTCCTCCTCAGGGCATAAAAACTTAACGGAGCAACATTTTTGAGTTTCGTAAGATGCTACAAGGTTATTTAGGCATGGACTAGGTGACCAAATTATCAATCCGCTCACGAGAGACAGTTTCATAAATTGGACCCCTTAATCCAAATGTTGCATTACCTCAAACTAAGCCAAACACTAGTTCTCGAAATCAATGAGAAAATCAACTTTCGAGGCATGGCACGTGGGAGTGAGGGGTCCTCTAGCTGAAATCCTATCCCAGAAATCCAACGGAGACGACGGTTCCTCAATCCGAGTCTTGATTTTCGTTTTATACCCTGTTTACATCCTTATACACACTTGCAAACATGAGCTTAGTCTGACTCACTTAGTGTGTCCTTGGAGGCACAATGCCTAGGTTCAAAGCCCACATTGTCACTTTGACTTGAACCTCTTCTATCTATTGACCGCCTCTCCAGCACAGGTGGTCAACTCATGTGCCAAGAAGAGATGCATCATCAGATGCCATTTTGTCGAAGACTTTGGTTCTATAGGGCATGTTTGTCCCCATCACTTCTTTTTGTAATTGGAATTTCCACACCCCTGCGTGGGTTAATAATGTAATAGGTCTGCATAATTCATGTCTAGGTCATGTTATCACACAGTTTTTAGCCAGGTCAAGTGGCTATAAGATAGAAGGCCAAACTGGCACAACATGAACCTATCCCACCCAATGTCACAACGATGGGGAGGTTCTTTCTCTTTATGGAGGTTAGGCCCAGGGGAGACGTCCTCGATAACCTGGAGTTTTGAAGAGGCAAAAGTTTTAAAAGTCAAAGTAAAGTTCCCCCTTCACATGTCACCACCAAAACATATAGTCCCAGCTAAAAATCCAATGATGAAGTGTAGGCCCAAAGAAGAACACCTACCCGGAACAAAGCAACAACAAACCAATATATGGAAGCTATGATTCACTGGCTTAGTAATTCATAAGACTATCTGATATCAACATGTCGTTATAATAGAATGAGATATCGTACGGTTTGTTTGGTAGAGAGAAAGCAGGCAGAATGGTTGATCCGAAGACAGAGAGCAGTTTCAAGGAGTGCTTCACATGAGTGTTGGGGAGTCGTGTGCAGAGGTTCCTACCCTCCCAGTAATAAATCATTATGTAATGAAATATATAAAGAATGACCTCCACACCCCATAGTAAATGAAACTAATAAATCCATATAACAATAAATAGTGACGAAGTCAATGATTGTTAATATAAAAATGAAATAGTATCACTTCACCAATAAATATCAAGATGATGTAGCAATCAATGTATCAAATCAATCCTTATTCAATAAATGCATCAAACCAACATCCAATTGCTTAATAAATGAAAGTTGTTGCGTCAAGATGAAATAACCAAGGGTGACGTAAGCCTTTTAGGGTTAGCATTTAGTTAGGGTTTCAATTTATAAAAGATTTTGAGAGTTGTTTAATCACTTTCACTTCAACGTTGGAGGCTCAGATTAGTGCCTAAGGGTTATGGAGTCAAAAAGGTGAAGGACGCACAAGTTGAAGGGGATGAGATTTAAAGGACAAGAGGGAAAGGTTTCAAGGTGCTTCTAAAGAAGGGCCTCAAAGATAGAACCCTAGGGGAGAGAGGCTCACTCCGGTGTTGCTAAAGAAAGGCCTCATGCTCTCTCATCCTTCCCAACAAACAACTAGCTCAATGAAAATCAAAATCAAGACAAGAGAGTTTAAAGAGGGAGAGTGTTGTTAAAGCAAGGCTCTTTCATCAAACCCTAAAAGAAAATGGCCCTAGGTGTAGATAACCTAGGCCTGGGACATCCTCTTCCTCTTGAAGTTCAAAGGTACGACTAGCTTAAGGGAAGAAGAAAGAAATAGTGTAGCTATGGCTAGGCTCTCTTCTTCTTGTTCAATGGCTAAAAGGTTTTTCTATTAGGGGACATGAGACAATGACCTACTTGTGTGTTTGTCCCCTAGGGTTTTGATTAAGCAATATTTATAAATAGATGCAAGAAATTAAACTACAACCATTCAATCAAGAAGTTTTGCAGAAAAATACTTACAAATCATCAAGAAAATACCATGCAAACCCTAGTTGTAAACCTTCCTTCAAGAAAAACACCATAGAATGCCAAAAATCTCCTCCTTAAACAAGTGTGCCTTCCTCAAATCATCCAATAACCCTAATAGGGCGCAAAAATCAGACCTCACTAGGAGAGTGAGTGATGAGTTATGTCAAAATGAG
>ML818222.1:54628-67159 GCA_009831015.1 Picea engelmannii
GAATAAATTAACATCCATGATGATGTTGAAGATGGTTATGTTCAAGCACAAGAAGACAACAATCCAGAGTTAGATGATTTTATGGAAGACAACAATATGGATGGTATAGAAAATGATGATCCAAATTATACATCTGGTAAGAATATAGATGGTCTACAGTCAAATTTCAATGATGATGAAGATTATGCAGATCAAGAAGAGGATTATGATAATATTAAATACTTGAAAGAACATATGAACATTGACAATCATAAACTGGATGACATTGTTGCAGACAATAATGTTAATGACCAAGACTTCTAAATTTTCAAAATTATTTGTAATCCAGTTTTTAAAATGATGTTGATTCTTATGGCCCAAACTTTCATGAAATGATTCAGTGTTATTTTTGACGATACAAATTACTTTTGGCAATATTCTTAAAGTCTTCAATCTTTTCTATGAATTGTTGGCAAAAAAAATTAGGATTACTTATATAAGAGTTAGCATGGTTAGTGGTCATTTATTAGCAATTGTTAAAAAATATAATTAAATATATGGTATATGTAAATCAATGTAAATATAGAAAATTAGGCTAATTAATGTATCCAAAGTTTATTCATTAATTTATATTTAAAAAAAAAATTGAAATATTTCATCAAGCCTAAACCTAATACCTTAACCTTTATACCATATAACCCTTAACCCCTTGAAACATGGATGATATTGAATATTATGTGGGGACATCAGACATCCTTGAGTCTTGAAACCCTCCCATACCATCAATCTACATGTGCCTAGTATAACCATGTCAAATTTCGACGTATATAGGCACAACTTAGAGAAATTTCAATGTTGGCCTCATTCACTGGTAACCATGTAGGGTCGATTAATGTCATTAATCCCTTCACCCTATATAATCCATAACCCATTAACAATTAAACCACTTTCATGTTGGAGCATATAAAATTATTTTGGGATGTCTCAACTTAATAGAATCACGGTTTATTAATCATTGGGTTTCGTTGTAAAGATCGATATGTTAGGTTTGATCTTTGTTGGCATGGATGGAGAAATTGGGTCATGATGAATATGATGATGATGGAAATGACAACCATGATGATTGAAATTATGAAGAGAAAGATGTCCATAAGTCTTAAAAACCTCCCATACCATCAAGGCATGCGCCTAGTGTAAACATGTAAAATTACAATGCATACAGTCACATTTTGAAGAAAATTCAACATTGGCCCCATTCATTGTTCATTGTGCGAGGTCGGTGGATGGCATTGGTTATGGGCATGTTGGAAGTTCCAAGACATTTAAAGAGAGTTATGAAAAATATTCTATATAAGGGATTGACGAATGATGACAATGAACGTTAATGCAAACATGGACGATCTCGAAAATTATGTGGGGAAATTAGACATACTTGAGTATTGAAACCCTCCCATACCGTCAAGGCATGTGTATAATCTAACCATGTCAAATTTTGACACATAGAGGCATAGATTGAATAAATTTTAATGTTGGCCCCATTCACTACTAACTATGTGGGGTCGGTGCATGACATTTGTGATGGGTGTATTGGAAGTTCCATGTCAAATTTCAATATAGTTCCGACAACGATTCTATATAAGGGAATGACGAATGATGAAAATGAGACATGCATCATGAACATTGATTCAAATGTGGATGATCTCAAAGATTATGTGGGGACATCAATATACATCCTTAAGTCTCGAAACCCTCCCATATCGTGAAGGCATCTGTTTAATCTAACCATGTCAAATTTCGATGCATACAAGTAGATATTGAAGAAATTTCAATGTTGGCCCCATTCACTACTCACTATGTGGGGTCGATGCATGACATTTGTGATGGGTGTATTGGAAGTTCCATGTCAAATTTCAATATGGTTCTGACAATGATTCTATAGAAGGGAATGACGAACATTGAAAATGAGACGTTTATGATAAAAGTTGATGCAGATGTGGAATTTTGAAACCCTCCTTGAATCTTGAAAACCCTCCCATACCGTCAAGGCATGTGTCTAGTCTAACCATGTCGAATTTCGACGCATACAGGCACAGCTTGAAGAAATTTCAACGTTGGCCCCATTCACTTCTCATTGTGTGAGGTCGATGCAATATGACATTTGTGATGGGTGCATTGGAAGTGACATGACATTTCAAGAGAGTTCCGACAAAGATTCTATAGATGGAAATGACGAATGATGACAATGAGGCATCCATTATAGTGAACGTTGATGCAAACATGGACAATCTCAAATATTATGTGGGGACATCAAACATCCTTAAGTCTTGAAACCCTCCCATACGGTCAAGGCATGTGTCTAATCTAACCATGTCGAATTTTGACGCATACGGACATAGATTGAAAAAATTTCAACGTTGGCCCCACTGACTGTTAACTGTGTGGGTTCAATGGAAGAAATTTGTGATGGGTGTATTGGAAGTTCCATGTCAAATTTCAAGATAATTCTAACAACTATTCCATATAAGGGAATGAAGAATGATGACAATGAGACGCACATGATGAATGTTGATGCAAATTTGGATGATCTCAAATATTAGGTGGGGACATCAATATACATCCTTGAGTCTTGAAACCCTCCCATACCATAAAGGCATGTGTTTAGTCTAACCATGTCAAATTTCGATACAACCACATATTGAATAATTTTCAACGTTGACCCCATTCATTGCTCACTATGCAGGGTCAGTGCATGACATTTGTGGTGGGTGAATTGGAAGTTCCATGAAATTACAAGAGAGTTCCAACAAAGATTCTACAGATGGAACCAACAAATGATGACAATGAGACATCCATCATGAACGTTGATGCAAACATGGACGATCTCAAAGATTATGTGGGGACATCATACATCCTTGAGTCTCGAAACCCTCCCATATTGTCAAGGCATGTGTCTAGTATAACCATGTCAAATTTTGACGCATACAGGAACATATTGAAGAAATTTCAATGTTGGCCCCATTCACTGATCACTATGTGGGGTCGGTGCATGACATTTGTGGTGGATGAATTAGAAGTTCAATGAAATTTCAAGAGAGTTCCAATAAAGATTATACATATGGAAATGATGAATGATGACAATGAGACATCCATTATGAAAGTTGATGCAAACATGGATGATCTCAAAGATTATGTGGGGACATCAAACATCCTTGAGTCTTGAAAACCTCCCATACTTTCAAGGCATGTGTCTAGTCTAACCATGTCAAATTTCGACGCATACATGCACAGTTTGAAGAAATTTCAACGTTGTCCCCATTCACTGCTCACTGTGCGAGGTCGATGCAAAATGACATTGGTGATGGGTGTATTGGAAGTGCCATGACATTTCAGGAGTTTCGACAAATATTCTATAGATGGAAATAACGAATGATGACAATGAGACATCCATTATATTGAACATTGATGCAAACATGGATGATCTCAAATATTATGCAGGGACATCAAACATACTTAAGTCTTGAAACCCTCCCATACCATCAAGGCAACTATCTAGTCTAACCATGTCAAATTTCAATGCATACAGGAACAGATTGAAAAAATTTCAACGTTGGCTCCATTCACTGCTCACTGTGCAGGTTCGGTGGAAGAAATTTGTGATGGGTGTATTGGAAGTTCCATGTCAAATTTCAAGATAGTTCTGACAACGATTCTATAGAAGGGAATGATGAATGATGACAATGAGATGTGCATGATGAACATTTATGTGAATGTGGACAATCTCAAATATTATGTGGGGACATCATACATCCTTGAGTCTTGAAACCCTCCCATATCGTCAAGGCATGTGTCTAGTCTAACCATGTCAAATTGTGATGCATACAGGTACATATTGAAGAAATTTCAAAGCTAGCCCCACTCACTGCTCACTATGCGGGGTCAGTGCATGACATTTTTGGTGGGTGAATTGGAAGTTCCATGACATTTCAAGAGAGTTCCAACAAATATTCTACAGATGACAATGAGACGTTCATTATGAACGTTGATGAAAACATGGATGATCTCAAAGATTATGTGGGGACATCAGACATCCTTGAGTCTTGAAACTCTCCCATACCATCAACGCATGTGTCTAATCTAAACATGTCAAATTTTGATTCATATAGGCACAAACTGAAGAAATTTCAACGTTGGCCCCCTTCACTACTCATTGTGAGGGGTCGGTGGAAGACAATATTTGTGATGGGTGTATTGGAAGTTTCATGGCATTTCAAGAGATCAGTTCCACAAAGATTATACATATGGAAATGATGGATGATGAAAATGAGATGTGGATGATCTCAATGATTATGTGTAGGGTTGATGGATGTCATTAATCCCTTGACCATATAAAATCCCTAATCAATTAATCATTAAACTACCTAACCCCTAAGCCCCAAATCCATTAGTCATTGACCCTTAATCGCTTAAACTGTAACCTATGATCCCTTAACCCTTAATCCCTTAAATGGTAACCCCTAATCCCTAGACCTCAAATCCCTAAATAACCTAATCCCCAAAGCCCCTATCCACTTAACCCCAAAAATCTCAACAAAATTACTATTTAGGTACATTAGGAGTTAAATTGGAAGCCAAAATAAAATCTAAAAAGGAAGCTAATCTGGAAGCTAAACTGGGAGATAAAGTGGAAGCTAAACTGGGAGCCAGACAAGGAGTTAAATTAGGTTCTAACTGGGGCGCTAAACTAGGCACTAATAGTGCCTAGTTTAGTGCCCAATTTTGTTGATCGACATAAATAGCTCCATAAATAGCGCCCTCCCAATAAATAGCGTCAACTTTAGAAAACAAATGGATAAAAATACATTAAAACAACCAATGGAAGAAAAAAAGGGAGCTAATTACAGGGATTTGTTGTAGTGAACTTGTGCGATAACATTTTGGCATCATTGTCGGGGAGGATGTTGAATCCTCTTTCGAGCCCTAACGAGACTTTTGAAAGCTATCCCAAATCCTATTCCCTAGCTTTCCTGGCGACTCCACCCTAGGGATGTTCCCTTTTCACCTTTTTTATGATCTCTTTTTGAAGCTCATATGGCAACTGCACCTTCCAAGAACCCACCTTATCCCTTTCCACCCTTTGATGAGCCTTGAGCTCATCTGGCGACTCCATTGAGGTATTATCCTAAGTTATGGGAGTATGTCTTTGTGGCACTTCCATGAGGCATACAAGGCCCCAAATATCAAATATGTTTATTGGTATCCAAACAAGTGCCCGATGAATTCGTTTGAATCCATCCCAAATTTTGATGGTGATCCTTCCTTGGCCATTGCACACATTGTCATGTTCACCCAACTTATCTTAGACTTAGATCATGATCAATATGATGTAATAATAAGGTTGTTTCTCTTGTCACTTGAAGATAAGCAAAGAGACTGGATCAAATATTCTTGCAAACCCAGAAGTATATCTTCTCCAACGACCCTTGTCTTATAATTTCTTAAGCATTGGGGCACTAGAACTCATAATTTTGAGGATATTATTCAGGATCTCGAGGATGAATTTCTATGTGAAAATCTTCCCTATGGCCTTATCATATATTTGAAGGATACCCTCAATCTGAAGTCCAACGAGATAACAGTTCTAGAAAAGGACAATGATAGTATTGAGGACAGTTTCAAGTTCCTCAAGGAAAACATACAGGAAGACAATGAGTTATGTGAACGATTACTTGAACACTACCATGATAAGAACTTCCTAGTCAAGTTTTGTGTGCAAAGAAATAAAGAGTACAATGCTATCCTCCACAATTATAAGGGGAATCCTACCCTCAACATGGCATGGGAGGTTTCCATTGCCTATTTCGGAGTAAAGTCAATGTGTAGTGCTGTGACAAAAAGGTACATCTACTAGGAAGGTTTCCCAGCTCAAGATCGATCATTCTTGATGCTCGAAGAAGTTTGCAAACTTGTTAGAGATCAATATCACAATGGTGAATCCTTTGAATCTATTGAATATGATGAAAACTTGCTTGAAGGATAGATATGTGAAGAAAACCACCAAGAAGATCTCGATGAGACATTTGATGAAGATTAAGTGCTCATATCTTCCTTTCCATTTGGTGAAGACATCCATGAATGTGTTACTCTCACACATCAAGAAGAGAACATGATGAGCTGTATTCCTTTTGAATATCTTGATGACACTTTATTCCATGACTCTATAAGTGAAGAATTATTATAGGAACCCTTGGATGTGACAAATCTTTTTGAGAGGAGGCAAACAAAGCACTTTGTATTTAGGATCAATCCCCTTGTGATGAAGAGGCGATGAAGGGGCATATGCATAGAGAGAAAGAACAATTTTGAAGAATCACAATATGTTGAGACATCATTATCTTTGCTTTCGCTTGATGAAGGTGAGGTTGTCCAGCCTTTCTTTCCTCCTATGCATGAAGTTGAAGAAGAAATTAGTCTCAATGATGAAGAAATTGAAGATCTAGTTGAAGCCACCCTAGTCTCTATCCTTCTTGCACACGAAGACAAAAAGATGTTTATTTTCAATCATGTTGATGGTCTTATGGAAGAACCTTTGGATATGGTTGATGAGCATATAGACACTTTCATACAGAATGGTAGACACAGGTGGGATTTCGGTTGACTCATTTTTTATAGAGACCCCATTTATGATATTGAGGGTAGCCCTCAAGAAAAGGGGTTTGAGTTATTGTCTTCAAGGAATATTTTTCATGCATATACAATTCAAATGTTTTGTAGCCTGGTGATGATATGGTTACAGATTTGTTCCGTTCATTCAAGGATGACTTGTCATAGCGTACTCAGGGTGATTTTAAATCATCCTGTGATACATACCCTTTTGAGGATGGAGATTTGTTCTATGAGGATTTTTATCCATTGTGCTCAGATTTTGATAACACCATGTCATGACCAGCCCAAAGTAGTCCAAGGTCCACACTACCAAATGGAAGTAATTTCCTAATGAGATTTTGGGCGAAGATTTTCAAACAAATAAGTGACATTTCCTAATTCCAAGGGAGGAGTTTTTCTCTAAACATAAGGTTGTTCCTTACCCTGTTTCCCCGTGTATGGAAAACCAACAAGTTTTCTTTGGATCTCTTATCCTTTTTCTACCTTTAGGGAGCAGTGATTTTATGAGTGAAGATGAAGACGAGCCATCCTCTGCATGTGGTATCCCTCTCTAGAGATGGATTGGTCAAACTTTTGGCTACACTTTCAGGTGGGATGATCGGGCTGATGGTTTCTCTTTCCAATAGGATTTCCTCCCTCCCACCCATCTCCATGAGTTTTATTTCATGATCGATTATATGTGTATTTATACTCATGATTACTATGTGCTTGACTTATCTTTGTTGTATTACATGACTAAGCACAGGGGAAGATACTTTGATGAGATGATCAATTGGTTGCATTGGTTGTATGACTTCACCTGAAATCACCCATCACCCAATCTTCAGGGCCCCAAGGCCCCAGGTAATTAGTTAGATCATATTGATTTCCTTACATTTGCATCTTGATTTCTCATATTAGTTGCATTTCATATTTCATTTTCCTCTACTTGCATATTGATTTCATGCTTAGTTTAGAAATTTTTGAAACAATGCTAAAATTTTCTTTTCTAGATTAGTTTTCGTTTGTATTATGGTATATATGGACAAAGGGTGACAGAACCACCCTGTATTTTACAATTTTTTGTTTCAGTATAAGCATAGGTCTACCAGGAGATGTTGTGGTTCTCATGCACTCTACGATAAGCACATGTCCCCAAGTAGTAGACAGATGTTATCCCCATTTTGTGGGATAACTAAGGAGATGATGTCTCAAGGCCCTCATGTTGCAGATATGGAGTGATCATAGACCACATGACTAGCAGCATCCACTTGCACATACGGAAGCCCACTTTGTCAGCACATTTTCATCCATTGTTAGCACAATCACCACACCATCCAGCTTATGGAAGGCAAATGGCTCTTGCTCCATGCAGTACAAGTCAGGTATTGTTGCATGTAATCACCCTAATATTTAAGGCATTCAAGCATGTTGTATTTAAGCTACTTTTGATTATAGAACACCTGCTTGAAAATCTTGAAAATTATGCTTTTGACCATGTTTCACCTTGGTGAGTGTCATAGATTTCCTAGTGAGTCGCCAACCTTTGGGGAATACTCACAACTGGGGGTCCTTTAAGGGGTTATCATACCATTCCCAGCCATACATACCACTTTCCACTCATCACATTTCCTTCATGTTTCCCTCTTCTAAGCCCTTTCACTTTAGTGACCCAAGAAGGGCATATACCTCATTTCATGGGAAGAAGGGGTTGAAGGACCAGAGGGATTGTTTTTGGATAAAAAGATAAAATCCTAGATATTAACCTTCTAGATGCTTCGCCCAGGGATCCCCAAGAAAAAAATTAAACGCTTCTCTTTAAGAAAAGGGGGACCTACAAAATTGAATGATAATGAATTATTAGGGGGTTAGTTGGAGGATGGGAGGTCTCATCACGAGCCAGCCTATCATGATCATGGGTATTTAGTGTTGATTTTTCAATGAGCTATGGCTCATGCATTTACTTTAAATTTTTTGTTTAGTTTTCACTTGAACATAACTACTGCAGCAAACCAAGATCACAAGAAGAATAACCATGCACAAGAACACAAGAAGTATCATGGGAAACCCTTCTCAACAAGGGAAGAAAACCCAGCCAATCCTTTGCTATATTCTTCAAGAGAAATACCTCCCATGCGATCACCAAACCTAGCACACAAGAGGGTGTTGTAATTCTCATGATTTTAGACCACAACTTCTGAAATCATGAGATGACACAAAGATAAGTGTGTTTCCTCAATGGGGATTCACCTTTATTTATACAATACTTATCACATCAAATGATGTGTCTTTTGGCACAATAGAGTCGACCTCAATAACTTAAAATATAATTAATAATTACCATATTAATTATCTTTTACATTAATTATATTTCATTTTATGGTGGGGCCAATATGTACCCTTTACATCACAAATAGGGTTACAAGTAATTCTGACTCTTGGACAATATAGCAAGGGATCTCATACACCCACTAGTGCTCAGCCACTAGGGGCACATCCATATATGCTTAGCCACAAGGATGTACACATCTCTATCTCACTGCGTCTCACAGAAGAATCACACTCATTAGTGCTCAGCCACTAGGATCACGTTCACCTATGCTCAGCCACATGCACGTCCAACTTGGCAGATCACTTTCTCACTGTGTCTCACAGGAGAATCTTCTGGAGTATCGCGTCATCTCAACTCTCTACACAGAGGAGTCCAGTACATCATTTCATATCCATCTCAGATAGAACGACACACCAAACTCATGGGTTTCCCCACACAGGGGCACACAAAATTCCATCATCGTCTTAGAGAGGAACCACACACCCAGCTCATGGGAATCCTCACCCCACACAGGGTACACAACGTTCCATCTCCATCTCAGAGAGGAACCACACACCCAAATCATGGGATTCCTCACCCCACATAGGGGCACACAACGTTCCTTCTCCATCTCAGAGAGGAACCACACACCCAACTCATGGGAACACCCAACTCATGGGCTTTCTCTCAGGTTGACTCACTCAATCTATGTCCTGGAGGATGTCTCACACAGTTGTAATCATCAACTCTCCCTCTCAGTTGGGGAGGCATTCTCCATCAGGCCAAGTCTCTCACGGAAGTATTCAAACTTCATCTTGGCAATAATCATCAACACTCCCTATTAGCTAGGGAGATAATCTTCACCTGGCCAAGTCTCTCATCGTAGTACTAAAACTTCATCTTCTCAAGAAGTTTGGTGAAGATATCTGCAATCTACTCATGTGTAGGAGGGTAATACACATGTACTTCTTTCCTCTGCAACATGTCTCTGATATAATGATATTTTATCTCAACGTGTTTCAATCTATCATGAAACACAGGGTTCTCAGAGAGCTTCACATAGCTTTGGTTATCACAATGAATAATTATGTCAGGAGTTTGTGAAGCCACATTGCTTCGCGGACTGCCACACTCAATGCTATATACTCTGCTTTTGTGGTACTCAAGGACACAAAGTTTTGTTTCCTGCTGCACCAAGACCATGGCAGACCCCGAGGTAAAACAAAAACCGGACGTACTCTTCCAATCCACTACGCTCCCTGCCCAATCAACATATCCTTGCAATCTCAAGTCTATACTGGAGGCATATCATGAATTGACTAACTATATTGGCTGCATAGCATATATCGGGTCTGGTGTTAACCAGATACATCAGTGATCCAATCAGTTTTGGATCAATCTCATCTGAATCATCGTTGTTCATTTTCTTCAAATCCATCACCATCAGTGTAGGCATGGATTTGCATTCTATCATATTGAAATCTTTTAATATCCCCACTATATATTTTCCTTGACTCAGAAAAATATCATCAGTCCTCTATCATACTTATTGTCCCATGAAGTAATGCATCATTCCCAGATCCTTGATCTCGAAATCAGAAGTCAAAGCTTACTTGTATCCAACAACAAGGATTTCTGAATAAGTCACCAAGATCAAGCTCTCGTCACCAACAATGTAATAATATAGGCTTGGATTAGCAACACTCTTGTTGAAACCCAAACTCATCATGAATACATCCATCTTTCTGTACCAAGCATGAGGTGTTTGCTTTAGTCCATACATGACTTTCTTCAACCTGTACACATGATATTTCTCATTTGTATATCACGAATCCTTCTGGATGCTCAATGTAAACTTCTTCCTTAATCTCACCATTGAGAAAGGTTGTCTTTACATCCATATATTGTAGTTTCCAACTCATGGATGATAGTATGTATGGAATTGTATCGGGATACTGGATCAAATGTCTCATCATAGACAACTCCCTTTGTTTGTGGGGATATTTCTGGATACAAATCTTGCTTTATATTTATTGACACTTCCATCAGCTGAATGTCCATCTGCCCCTTGCAAAGTTTGTTGAGCTTATACATGCTCTTCATGGCCTACTTGCAATGTTTCTGGGAATATCAACTGGAGAAACTGGATGAATAATTGTCTCCCTATGAACTGTTGAAGGGGAGGTCCTTTCCTTCTTCTCAAATAGTTTTGACTCCCTCTGAATTTTGAAGGATAACCATCTTCCTTTGTTGTTAACTTGCCCTGAACAAGAAAACAAACAAAAGGAAACAAGACAAGAATATCTCCTAGAGGAGATTCATGAGTACATCTCTAGAATCAAAACAATTTAAGGATTGTTGTCACAACTACAATACCTACTTTTAATGTAGCAACCAACCTTAGAAATGTGGGTTAGAGGCATGTTAATTAAAAAAAATCAAACTTGGAGTCTTCACTTCCAGTGTGTTGTGTTGAGGAAAAGATATGTAATGATCTTACTCAAGCATTTTCAGATCTTGCTTGGCTAAAGAAAGATAGACGTGAATATCACCCTATGTTTATAGCCTCAAAAATTGTTTCCTAATCCATGAGTATTGGTTACAAGGGCTTAGGATGATTTTTTATAAATGAAAAATTGCTGAAAAATTCAATGTTTATGTAATTTTATGAAGATAATAGATGCAGAAATAAATGTAGAGACAGAAGTAAAAATACCAAGTCAATAATTAACACAGATGAGACATAAAGAAATCTCTTATTTCATTCCAAATTATCAAAAGAATCGTTCTCTTTACAAAATTATCTGAGGAAGTTTGGACCAAAGTCAAACTTAGATGTCCCCAATGAAAACCATACAAAAGGACTTCTAACAGAAAGTAAAAAACTGAACTTTAAAAGTTGGATCAGCTTGCCACATATTGTTGCCCACTCAACTCTGCACAATATCCTTTATCAATCATGAAATTTAATTCACAAACAGACAAGTCTACACAGACTATCAAAGATAGATCAACACCTCTGAAAAACAAGTGTCTGAATGATGTAATTCAGCCTTGAATCTTGTTGTCTACAATAGGACCCTGATGTCATAAAAGAGAATTAGGCTTTCAATGAATTAAAGAAAGAATGAAAACTGAACTATCTGAATAAAACTCAAGAGAAGACCTGAGTATGCTTTCTCCTTCTATTCTTCTCTTGTTCATCCTTCTCTTTTTGCCTTTAAGAAATCAGAATTATTTGAAGTAGTTAAACTACCTCTTTTAGTTAAGTTAACTAAAACTCAACTAACTTTTAGTTTAGGAGGAAAATTAATAAAATAATAGTAAGGGTCTTTAATAAATAATAACTAGTAGGTGGGACCCCTTGTGACTCCCTTTAGTTTCTTAACAAACATAAACACAACTAGTTAATCAATCAAACACATCCCTCCTTGTGGCTCCCATCATCACTCTCATAATTTGATAATTAATCAATGATATTTGAAACCATATCCAAAAAATATAATATCCAACATATCCAAAAATAGTGTGTTGTCCAAAACTTTGGTAGTCAACTATTCTCAACAATCAATAAATAAAAACAATCAAAAACCATATTT
>ML818222.1:67424-84515 GCA_009831015.1 Picea engelmannii
GAAGCTCATTCTTATATGCATTATTTATTAGCAACTAGTTTCCTCAACAAACCATACATGATATCTCTTTAAATATGAAACAAATTTTGGCTCAGCAAAACATCAGACTCATGCAATCCAATCCATAAAAATTGTTTAATACTTGTCAATGAGCAGGGGTTGAATAAGGTTTATGGGATATATGAGGGATTGTATTGAGAGAAAAGAAGTAAAATGAAGGGGGTAGACCATGGTTACTTCTCAACAAATCATCAAACAAACAAATGTATTGTAATACCACAACATATCAACTGTAACTCATCCCTGTGCCATCCATCAACTACTATAATACATAGTTTGGATTTATCTATAATTTAATTTTAAGAACAGGGTGTGAATAGTAAATCTGGGAAGGTGAGGGGATTTGTAATGTGCGTAAAAGTGAAAGAATGACAGGGAAATAACGAATATTGTTCATAAAATAAATCAAGTAATCAATAAACATAACTCTTTATTAAACTCAACACCAAAAAAAACCAACACCAAATCAATAATTACTGTGTATCAAATTGTTCATTGTTCCAGCATTTAAATTCCTCAAAACTTCTCAATTTAGAACAGTTTGTGCAATCAGACTCAATATCGAAACAACTTTCCAATTAACAATCATGTTAAGAAAAATGCTTGGCCTTTAATTTACTTTCTTTCCCTTTAAGCATTTAAAGAAAACACACAGCAACATTGCTCTACTTCTATCCCATAATGCATCACTATAAAAACATCATACATTGTCTATCAATTCATAATCATCCAATTAAAACATATGCATAGGTCCCTTTCCAAATCGAACAAACTTTCAAACATGCCCAATTACACACTTTCTTCATTATTTCAACAAATAAGGTTTTGCAATGAAACCACAGTCCACATAAAACTTCGAACCTCATCACTGTCGATGTAACTATTTACAATATGCACGATGATTCAATTATATACGCACAGTGAACATAATGAAATACACACAATCACCATTTCCATAATCATCTATAACCCTGATCGAGCTTAGTGAAACACACAGGAATCTCCAATTTGCAATGTAAGAACACGGTGATTAGGAGTATAACGAAAAAGAGACAGCGCTTGACTGCATATTATTACTCATTCCCAATCACAACCTTTCGACCAATTAAACATAGAAAGATGAGATGGGAACTCGATGAAGACCACTCCACTTGATAAACTAATCTTTGAAAACCAAGAGATGCCTGACAGGAGTAAGAACAGTTGGGGATTTTCAAATCGGGCTCTGTCACAAGAAATACAAGGAGACGATCAAGAACGTGCTCATTCAACAATAATATAGAGAACCTGAGGTCCTCGGAGGCAAAGACCCCTTCAATATAACACAGTAGAAGCCACAGGGTTTCCTTATAACCCCCGGTCTGGGAAATGGAACAACAGTTAGCCACAGAGGGAACAACGATGGGTAGGGTAGAAAAATTGATGCACATAGTGTGCTTACATTTGCAGAGGAGAGGTGAATGTCCACTAGTCAGTGACAGTTACCAAGGACACACGAAAGTATAACCTCTGTCTATTTCCTTAAGAGGTGAACCATTTGACAACAACATCGGTGAGGATGCGTAACCCGAGGCATAACTTATATCACCCCACAACCATACAACATATATATCAACATTATGGCCACCCCATAAACCATTCTTGAGATACTTTGGTGCCAAGATAATGAGAATGAGCCATGACCATGACTTTGGTATGAGAAATACACAACAACCAAATGGTAATCTGAACAGGACTGGATAGAGTTACCCCCATGACTGTGAGGAAGCAACTGACAATAATACACAGAGTGAAACTCTCCACCATTAAAATACAGAGCGATAATACCCATATCCATTTAAAAAAATCCATAGAGACCCATCACGATTTTAACCAACAGAGAAACCAACGAATGTCCAACTCAACCAAAAACCAATTCTTTGCTTGCATTCCGAACAATTACACATTCATTCCAGAGAGAAAAATCATGCATTTATACAGTTTCAATTCTCAAGAAAACACAAACCCAAGCATTACTGAGCCATTTTTTATTCATACACAGAGCATAATTCATGGATGGGATGAAAAAGAACCATACCTGTAACCGAGATCTTAAAAGGGCAAGTTGGTCGAGTGTTTTCCTCCTAAGCCTGAAATGCAGAGCTTAACCACCAACATACTGAAATGAAAACAATGAAAAATACTAGGGTGACAGCCTGATGGGGGGAGTATGGAGTGATGTGAATTTACCGCATGTCACTTCCATCTCCTATCTTATTCAATTCTTAAGTCCAAGCCAACCAACACTCACCATATCATTTAAACCATGTAATCAATTTCTAAACCATTAAAATCTGCGACCATTTTCCTTGCTCAATACGCCACCCAAATCATCCACGCGTTAACCTTTGCAAAGCTCTTATGCCATATCATAGGTATTGCAATGACATATGCACCCCAAAATAACTCAAATTAAAATTGCATAACCATTAACCAACCATATAATAATTAGGACTAACACTAACACCTTTTCATATGCATATAATCTGTAACTCAAACATAGATCCTTTCTTTTTAGGATTTTTTCCATAAGTTTATTTTCTTTGTTTTGGTTATGTCATTACTAACATATTTCTTGTGTATGTGTGGCCATGTAATAAATCATGGTGATTTGTGACATGATTAAACATAGCAATTGTAAATATATTCCCATCATAACATAAAAAGAATGCTTTGAATTGTAGAAACATCCCATAAAATGCATCATCCACTTGTTACCGTGTCAAAATGAAACCAAGATTGCATTGTCAACCATACAGGACTATGTAAGCAGCGTCGAAACAACAACAAAAAATGTGTAATATGTCTATCTTTGAGCCTCCAGTCTACAAGAGGGTCCCACCTACTAGTATTATATTATTAGCATAGTTTAAATAATAGGGCTTTAGCAATACTTTGCGGATGAAATTCCTCGTTGTGATTTTAATCATCAACATGTTGTTCCTCTAAAGGCACTGAGATCCTTCTGGATCCATGATTGCACCAAGGGTTCCTTCCTCCTCCAAGTACCCTTATGACAATGTTGCAAATAATATATACAAGTGCATAACTAAGAGTGTACACCAATGGATATTTTGTTTGTTTGTCAATGTCGTGATGAGCAATGACATTCCTTGACTTCTCTTGGGGTGGCTAATGTTTCTTTCTTTGCACATTAATATCTCTCACATCAACTGTCTTCATGCTTTCATTATTTGGGCAGTACTTTATGTTTTATAATTTTGCAAATGTGTCATCTATCACATCATTTTCATAGCTCACTTGAATTATCACCTGGCCTCATAACTTCACCTCTCACTTTGGAACACACTTGTTGTTTCCATAGGGAGGATAATATTTCCATTTCCACGTAACACCTTTAATATCACATCAAAATATTCTTTATCTCTTGTCGCCGTGAAGATTCTCAAAAAATGCAAATGAGGGGACTCCATGCACCGTTCTGTAGAGATGAAAACCTAACAACAATTTACTGAATAGGGGAATTTATGTTTATAGGTCTTGTAGCTCCAAACATCTCAGCAGGAAAATTGGTTTGCTTCTGAGCTCATCAGTGAGGCTTGAGACATGCTAAACAATTACATATAACTTCTGGGAAGGTCCCCCAAAAGCACAATTTGTGTGCATTTGACATAGTATATAAAAAAAAAAATCTCAACCTTTACATTAGTCTTAATGATCGTTGATTGCATGCATTCCCATAATGGCAAGTCAATATATCTCCTAGCATTTTAAAATCCCGCCAACTTCAAATTTTTGTAATGCTATTTGAGTGTGGCACAAAGAACTTGATGGTTTGGAACCAACATTAAAAAAATGAAACATGGTGACAAGAAATACCAAAAGGTTCTCCCATCTCAACAATTTTGCACATTCAATATTTGTCCTTCATCACAGCCTCATAAATTTGATATTTTAAGTTTGTTTCAAAACTGTCATAAATTCACTTCAAACCTGTGATAATATTGTTGCCAACAACAACTCGGTTCTGTACCCGAATGTCACTTCAGACCTTAGATTTAATCTGAATAATACCTCAGTTGTTTGTTGCCACATGTCTGGAATTTTAGGCCGAATATTACCTCATATTATGGGTTGCGTCAACCTTAGATTTCACTTCAGAAAGGTCTGACCCTTCTTCATTATAAGTCCGTTGTTTAGGGTCTTCTGTGGCATCCTTTAGAGGATCCTTTCCCTTGATGTGTTCTCCTTCTAGGGTCTTCAACAGATTTTATCCAAGCATGCGGCCAGCCTCTACCTTTACCATGAATTTAAGAGGGGTCCGACCTCAACATTTACCAGAGAATTTTAAATAGAGGTCCGACCCTCTTCCCTTTTCACCTACAACAGAGATTTATGGCCTTCCTTCAATGATCAATGTGAAAATGGTCATCTTCAGGACCTGCTCTGATACCATGTTGAATTTTCAATGAGTTATGGCTCATGCATTTACTTTAAGTTTTTTGTTTAGTTTTCACTTGAACAATAACTACTGCAACAAACCAATATCACAAGAAGAATAACCATGCACAAGAACACAAGAAGTATCCTGGGAAACCCTTCTCAACAAGGGAAGAAAACCCAACCAATCCTTTTCTATATTCTTCAAGAGAAATACATCCCACACCATCACCAAACCTAGCACACAAGAGGGTGTTGTAATTCTCATAATTTCATACCACAACTTCTGAAATCATGAGATGACACAAAGATAAGTGTGTTTTCTCAATGGGGAGTCACCTTTATTTATACAAGACTTATCACATCAAATGATGTGTCTTTTGGCACAATAGGTTCGACCTCAAGAACTCAAAATATAATTAATAATTACCATATTAATTATCTTTTACATTAATTATATTTCACTTTATGGTGGGGCTGACCTGTACCCTTTACATCGCAAATAGGGTTACAAGTAAGTCTGAATCTTGGAAAATATAGCAAGGGATCTCATACACCCACTAGTGCTCAGCCACTAGGGGCACGTCCATCTGTGCTCAGCCACAGGGATGTCCACATCTCTATCTCACTACGTCTCATAGGAGAATCACACTCACTAGTGCTCAGCCATTAGGATCATGTTACCTGTGCTCAGCCACCAACATGTCCAACTCAATAGATCACTTTCTCACTGCATCTCACAGGAGAATCATCTAGAATATGAAATCATCTCAACTCTATTCACAGAGGAGACTAATACATCATTTCATCTTCATCTCAGAGAGAATGACACACCCAGGGGCACACACCATTCCATCGTCGTATTAGAGAGGAACCACACACCCAGCTCATGGGCTTCCTCACCCCACATAGGGCACACAATGTTCCATCTCCATCTCAGAGTGGAACCACACACCCAACTCATGGGCTTCCTCACCCCACACAGGGGCACACAACGTTCCTTCTCCATCTCAGAGTTGAACCACAAAACAAACTCATGGGCTTTCTCTTAGGCTGAATCACTCAGACTGTGTCCTAGAGGATGTCTCACGTAGTTGTAATCATCAACATTTAGCGGTATGACATTACACATCTCATCGCCAAGATAGGGTAGTGACTCTTAATTGCACAACTGAGAGAAAGGGGGTCTCATTGTGAGCCATCCTTCTCATTTCCGTGAGGTATTTGTTAATGACATGGTCATTATTTGCACACCATGTCAAGACAGTGGCCTTCAACTCTTTCCTTAAAACATGAAAGAAATAATGAATGGAAAGAAGATGTGTTTGGAAAAAGTGCATCACAAACGAAGGTGCCACACACCCTCTATAAAGGCACCCATGAATGAGATAATATGAGCCCTTGTATGTCATGAAACTCATCGGCCTATGAATTCTGAACCCCTTCCACCTCATCATCCCACTACATAACCTTGAAAGGCCATCCTTGGGATCATCCCCTACTTGAGGGTCTTGGTCTACACAATATGATATTTATGAGACCCCTCCCATACTTAAACTTGGTCAATTGTATAGGGTTTTGAGCTTTTGTTTAATTTGATGAGATAGTTTTGATGCACATGTTTAGGTGCCTTGCTTATTAGATGTGGTTTACACTTATCATCATATCTTTTATTTGAGATTTTTAGAGGGCGTACCCTTTTGTTTTGCAGGACCTTGCTTGGTGGCTAGTTTTGGGAGAAGAATCCTAGCTTGGACTTCCATGGGGCCAGGAGCCCAAAGGTTGGATGTGGTAGGTCATCACACTATATCATAGAGAGATTCATTTGGAGGCTTACTTGACATCATGAAGGATCTTGTCTAGCCCCTACACCCAAACGATTTTCCTGGGAGAGGAAAAACGTCATCTTTTGAGGGTTGACGTCATTCTTGAGGGTGTTTGATGGTGATGGAGTGATTTCACATTGACACTTGGCATGTTTTCACCGAATGAGGCATGGAGAAGGCTTTAGCACATGATGAGGAGGCTCAAGGAGCCCCAACGACTTCCACCTCTTCTCCAACGACTTGCTCAAGTGCCAAAATGTCCCTTAAAGGGGTGACATCATCTTGTTCTAGGGTTTTCTTTTGTTTAAAAGTGAATTTTAAGATGAATTGTTTAATATTATTTTAATGCAAGGGGTAAGCTAAGGGTTGTGGACCCCTTATCTTATGTTTTACCTTTTCTAAGTGGACAAACTATGTGATAGGCATTTTGTATAAATAGAGATCATGAAATTTCATTTTGATCATAAATCTCCCATTACGAAGAGATAAGGACTGGAATTTTCGCTACCTTGAAGCTTTTCATTCTCTTTTGCTATGTTATGGTGTTTTCTTTGGTTATGGAGTACATGATGATGATGTGTTGGCTCTTGGAGGTCTTTTCTAGGTATTGTGGTGGATTATCTTGGCATCTTATGGTTTATCTTGTTGTTATTTGGATTGGTAAGACATTTTACTTCTTGTTATTATTTGTAATTCAAGCTCAAGGTTGATTGTTTATAATGCTAGGTAGGGATTATAAGTGCATACACCCCTACTTTAGCTCCACCATAATTTTAAAGCATAGAATTATTGTTTGCAAGGGTATGCTAAGGAAGTATAAGGATATACATCCCTTATTTTAAAAACCTGGCTAGGTTAATTGCCTTGGGGAATAAGAGGATTTATAACCCCGAGGTAGTATCTCTAGCTCTTTAATTTTGACCCCATTAACCCATTAATCAAAGGCACTAGTCGTTGCATTGGAGAAATAAAATGTTGCATTGGTAAATGTGAAAAGTTGAAGTTTTGAAGTTCTTTCACTTGGATATTGTGCTTTGATCCCTAGGCTATCTTGCCTCATTGAGGCGTCCTCTTTCACCCAGTAAAACTTTATGATGTAATAAAACTAGCCTACAGCCATTGGGGCTACAAAAATCTAACCATCTAACCCTAGATAACTCCTAAACTAAACCTAGAGACTTGCTAAAACTTTTCCCTAACAAACTACTAACCTAGGTGCACTTTTTAGGCTAGTTTGAGGTGTGTTGACCACCTATTCAACTAGGGGGTTAACTCCATGTACCATGAAGATATGCATCATCAGATGCTACCAATTCAGAGACTTACTGGTTCTACAAGGCATTTTTAGCCTTCAGCACATATTTTTGTAATGGAATTTCCGCTCCCCTGCGTGGGATAATAATGTAATGAGTCTGCATGGATCATAGTTAGGTCAGTTACCTTAGGAATTCATCATTATATGAGTCCCTTTCACTGATTGTTTTTTTTTTCCTCAGGTTATTAATTTGGCCTAACCGGCCTTATTAATTTCCCTTGAGTTTTTCACTCTCACAATAATTCCTCCAAAGTGGTGAAAGATGTTCTAATTGTTTCTTCCTATGGTAGATAGTGTCTAGGAATATTGTAAATTACCATGTAATACATCTCTCAAAGTTTTTCGGAATTCCATCGAGTCTAGATAGTTTTTTTTTAATTTATTAAAATTGCCTAAGTTGGGTAATTTTAATTAAAATTTGATGAAAAATGTAAAAACTAGGTCCTTGGTATTTTTCTAGGGGTATTTGTACTCAAATGAAATGGAATGAGACCCCCTACACCCTTGGACCAAGTTTCATCTCAATTGGACAAGTTTTTCTAGGTGTTTGTCCATGAGGAGTCTTAGTCAGTCAAAAACAACAATTTAATTGCTAGTCACGACATAGTCAAAATGTCATTTTTTGTAAAATTGAGCTAAGTGGTTAGAATAAAGGTGGGAGATGATTCCTAAACCTTATCTTATCCTATCCTAACTCTTTCATGTTCTTTTTACATTCCCTATACATTACACCCACTTCATACAATTCACCCCCCTAGGGAAGTTGTGCCCCCCTCCTTGAGGAAACATTAGAAGCAAGCCAAAAATTAAGGGTGTGGGGCCCTCTCTCCTTTGGTGCGCCCTCCTAAGCCATCCACCTCACCCATTTGACTTGGCATTCCCCCTCCACCTCATGCCATCTTATCAATCCTCACCTCAAACCCTAGAAATGTTGCCCCCTCCTTGAGATGCTCACTTATGCTTGGTTGTTGACACTTGGCTTTCATCCAAGAGGGGTAACTTTGCTTCTCCAAGTATAAATGAGTGCCCTCTCCCCCTTATTTCCTAAACAATTCTATTGCTACTGTTATGCTACCTATTTTTCTCCTCACTCTCCTCATCTCTCCCATCTTGCTCGCATCCACTTTCTTGCTCTCACATTTGGAGAGGAACTTGTAGCAACTAGTTGCTACAACTTCCTACTTGCTAATAGAAGTGATTTGGAGTACCAATGGTGTGTCAAAGATTTGTCTCGGTGCACTTGTGAATTTGAGGTGATATTGTATACTTGTTGAAGCATTCTTAGGATATAGAGTAGATTTCCCAAGCAAATTAGTTTGCTTGGGTAGATTTTCAATAGTGTTGTTGTAAATCAAAGTGAGTAGAGTAGTAGATTTACAAATTAGTTTGCTTTATCTATATTACTTGCTCACGTTTTCTCTCATCTTGTAGATTGTTTCACAAGTATTTGCAGGTTATCTCAAGGGTTTGCAAGGCTTGCTTTGAGTTGGAAGCTTGCCTTCATAACCCATCTTGAGCCTCCTTAGTTTCTATATTTATTTTTTGTTCATTTCATTTCATAAATTTGGGTTTTCTAACACTTGGAATAGGTAACTCAAAATATTTTTATTGCTAAAATTTGTATGCAGAAAATTTATGTGTAAAAACATAAATTTTATTTCACTTTGTGTGGGTTTTGCAGCATTTTCCAGCAAGCATTTGCTTGTTGTTTTTTGCAGATTCTAGCCAATACAATGGGAAGTGATGGCCAAATTAGGCCACAAAACAGTCAAGGAGAGCCTCACATTGTTGGGTAACAATACCCATCTCTTCCTTTTTCATTTTCTAGCATTGTAGGCAAGCCCAAGGGAGTCCTTAAGAGGCTTGTATTTCATGTTTATAATTTTCTATAATTTATCATTTAGTTTGTGCCTACATCTTGGTGTGAGGTTGGCTTAGCCAACCCCCATAATCGTAAGGCTAGGTTAGTCTTTTAAATTTCTGCAATATTGCATTTATTGGCTTGCCCCACTTGTCATTAGGACACGGTTGAGTGGCTAGTTTAATTTATGTTTTTGTTTCATTTTATTTCAACCCTCTTTGGCACAAAATAGGAAGGTTTGCCTCCACCTTGTGTCATTGTATGTGGTTTGCTTGGTTTAGTTTTATTCTTTCAAGTATTTAATATTTAATTTTGCCTACACCTTGGAGTGAGATTGGCTTGGCCAACCCCCAAAATCGTATGGCTAGTTTAATAGTTTTACTTCACATATGTTGAATGGTTAAAATTATCTAGAAGTAGAAGTAACACATTAACACAAGTTTATTCCCATGGAGGCATAGTGATATATTGATGCTATCTTAGTCTTTTCATTGCAAGTTTCAATTATTTCAAGTACTTTTTTTTATTTTCTAATCTTACACAAGCACTTTTTATTTCTTGCAAGTATCATGGGCATGACATAAATGGTTTAAGGCAACTTATCATTTCTTTCTTGCAAGTCAATGTTCAAGTAATATTATGCTATCTCAAGTTTTACTTTGTGGTTAAGCACTTTCATTTCTTGCAAGCATTCAATTTCATTTTGGCTCAAGCACCTAACTCTTTGGCAAGCAACATCTTGCCTAACACATACACTAACTCAATTTATCTTAGTTTCATAGGTCTAAAATTTATTACACTTAATAGGGCACTCACCACTGACCCAACTTTGCCATTTAAACGAGGACTGAAAGGAAGCAAAGGAAGGTGATAGGTCGGGGACAATCTCATGGTGCTCATCGTCCTTTCTGGGAGTACTTATTTCCTTGGGTTGACCTGTGGAGCTCGGGTTGGGCCTTGTTTGCCTCACTTCTTGAGCACCCAGCAACTACTTGGTACAAGTTGGGGGAGTCTTGAGGTTGACACTTAGTTAGGATTCACTCTTTAACTTAAAACTTTAATAATCCTTAATCCACTTCAACCTTGGGGCATTCACTTGGCACTTACATTCTTTATGGTTGACATTTATATCTTGCAAGCTTTTCATTTTCAAGTTATTTTTATGCAAGTATTTCAATGTTGTGGATGATTAACTAAGTGGTTTTAGAGTTGCGTCCTTTACCCTTGGAGGCTTGTTTTCGACATTTCATTTTAAGCTTAAGTGGTGTGTTGTTTTATTGGATTGGCACCCCCTAATTTAAGTTGCACATCCTTTGGAGGAAACTTCACTATTGGGTTGGTGTAATTTGTGTTTGCCATTGAAAGCAGTCACATAGAGTTGTGCATCCTTTGGAGGCACTCAATTGTTGAGCATGTTGGCTTGATGTGTTGGTATCTTATCTCCATTTGAAACATCTTAATTTCCCATACAAGTCAAGCAACATAGTTAGTGTTTGTATTTCTTGTTCATAGTTGTATCATCTATTTATCTTGTATTTAGTTGTTTCTCTTAGATATTATTTAGTTGTAACTTTGTATCTATTTGTAATCTTTGTATCTAGTCTCTTTGTAATCTTGTGTAATTATTGTAAAATCTATCTCCCTTAAAATCTAGTTGACCCCTTGCCCAACCTTAGGCACTAGTCTTTAGTTGTCTTAGGAAAAGGCTTTCTTTTCATTTGAATTGTTGCACATTGCATTGTTGCCTTTGCATATAGGCTAGATCTTTCCCCATAACCTTTTAATCAGTTGAAACCAACCCCTAGAATTAATCTTTAATCTCACATAGTAACTAGGTTCTACCCCCCTTGGCTTCCCTAGGAGTAAGCCTAGACGAAAGAGGTTCAAGTCGAGGTGATAGTGGGATTTGAACCTAGGAATTCTGCCTCCAAGGACACACTAAGTGAGCAGGACTTAGTTCACGTTTGCAAATGTGTATAAGGACAGAAACAAAGTGACTTTCATTAGTTGAGTTTTTTGTTATAAGGTTTGATTTTCTACATCCATAAACCTGATAAATATCATTGCACTAAGATTTTTGTTGCATCCTTTCTTTTATGCTAAAGTCTTGTTCTTTCATTCTTGAGTTGAACTAGTCTTCACTAGCTTGTCTCTTGCTTAGTCAACTAGAATTTTAACACTTATTTTGCAGCTCTTGTTATCTTTTACATGTTGATATATATCATTTATTTTTTCTGCAAATAGGGACAACAATATTAACTCGCTTGTCTACCAAACATACTGCATCATATACTTGGTTTTCCTTGTGTCTTGAGAAGGTATTCTTTCTTGGCAGGCCACTCAAAGCATTGGAAACCTTAAGGAACCCTAAAGACTTATTTCCAAGCTCCCTTTTCCATATAGAAACTTGACCTATAGGGGCATCCATTCATACATCACTTTTTATGTCTCAATCCCCCCTAGGTCACTGGGATTCCCCCCTTGAGGTGAATACCTCGCCTCTAAAGTGACGGGAACACCTGCCTAAGGTGAAAGTGGGTAGGTACTCTCTAAGTTTTCTCCAATTGGTGGTTGGGTTGGGATTTTTCCAACCTACAACTTATGCCATAACAATGACTTGCAAGGCCGAATCAACCAAAGGATCACTATGCTCAAAACTGAATGTTACCTTGAAGTTTATTGTCATATCTTCCCAATCCCTTGTCCATATGCGCACTTCCATATCAATGTATCAATTCTTCGGAATTGTGTCCAAATTATGCACAAACAAGTGTGTCCATTCTTATATGGGTATTGTTCTCCACGTCGCAATACACTTTGTAATATGTTCTGCAGGGAAAGTCAATCTGGTATACTTTTGTATCTCATATTCGTGCTTGATCAAAAACCTAATATGTAGCAACCTTTTTCACTAGTTCCAATCCTCTATTTTGTCCTTATTTGTAGCCCACCATCTCATTGAAGTTGCTTCCAGTGTGACATCTAAGGCTAACAGTCTTTGTTGTTATGGAATCTACATTTCAAATTCTTTGATAAATGACTCCATAGGTGTCTAAAGCCTCTTTTGATTCTTATGCATGGGAACTAATACTCCTCCAACTAAGTACACCCTCATTTGTAGGATTCACATAATCGTCCATCCTTGCAATCATGTTATATAGATGATCCAGTTGTTTTCTCTAAGTTAGTTCTACGAACCTTTGTCCTTCAGTCACATCTAACGATGAAACAACTTTCACGTACGCTACTTCAAATGCCATTTGTCTATTTTTTAATTCAATGATATTTTGATTATCGAATTCCCAATCCAATCCAAACAATGTTGGATGAGTACTTCCAACCACTATGTCGATCACTTCAAATTCTGCAACACTTCTTACTCCATCAATATTAACACTTACTCATGTCATCCTTCAAACTTTAACAATATTGTGTTGGTTTTCCAATCTCAACTATATAGGAGACCAAATTAACCTCGGTTGGCCCATCATCTCCCAAGTCTGTCTCAGGATCACATTTACATGAGACCCTAGATCCAAAAAAATGGTTTCCATGTCGTACTCTCTTATCTGCACATTGAGTCTTAACTCCCTATTTGTTCTCTTCTTTTGGTGTACTTGGTTAAGTGCTTTGTGTGTGATAGGTATCTATTTTTCTTGTGCACAATGATGAATCATTCCACGCAAAATACTCAAAGTAGATTCATCCTTCATCAAATGTAAACAACTTCTTAAAAGTATTTTCAGAGTATTTACCTTGTCATTTCTCTTCTCCAAATGGTCATAGGCTAGAGGCATATCATATGTTAGTGGTCTATCATACAACGATGGTGCGGAAGAGGTTGAGGCTATCCATTATGCTCCAACTATTTCTTTTCTTTCCTGTTGGTATGTCTCTTTTTCTTTCCTCGAATCAAACAACAAAGTAGGCTCTGCAAATTTTCTTTCCCATTGTTGAATTCTATTTCCTTGGTTCATCACATCAACTCTGATTCTCGTCCTTTCACGCGTCACTGCTAATATATTAGGTTTTTCATCACGTTCCTCAGCTGTTATCATTTGTATGTTATGGTTTTGGTTCCCTCTTTCCTATCATTTCACAATCAACTGTGGGCAATCTTTCGTCGCATGGTCTAGTGCTCCGCAATATGTACATGTCATGCATGGATTCAGATAGTCCCTCACTAAATGTCCTAGTTGATTGCAGTTATAAAAAATTATTGGTCCTTCTCCTCCTCTACCAAATCCCCCTCGTCCTCAACCTATGCCAAATCCTCCTTGCCCACCCTTATTAAATCCTTTTAGAGTATTATACTATGGAACTCCTTCTACTGTGACATTTTCTTCTTGGATTTTGTATGCATCTGAAGTGCACTCTCTCATTGCAAAACAAATTCCTAGGCATACTCTGGTAGTTTTACAATAGTGGACAAGCAGTCGGATGATGTCCCCATGTCTTTCATATTTCTTCATACCTCACTCTTACTTCCAATGGGTTCGGTGCTCATGTAGCCATGTATTATACATATGATGGACACTCGTCTTTCTGATGGCCTTCTGTCTTACATGTAATACACCAAACTTGTTCACACTTTTCCTTTCCTTTCTTCAATTCAAACAACTAAATAATTAGCCCAACCAACTGTGACTGAACTTGTGCCATCCATATTCCATCTCTTATAGGGGATGATTCTAACTTCATTGAAATTTATAAGGCTTCTGGTTGCAACGTGACTTTCTGTTGTGCCAAAGGACAACGAATGTGCGACAAAAACCCTGCAATAAACCATTCTCTATGTTGTTCATCAAGAATATGGAATTTCAATCTATCCATAACATATTTAAACCTATGATCATAATTTGAAATTAACTCAATTTGTACTTGCTTAATTTCTTTCAGCTTTGTGATGCATTGCAACTTAGATTTCGGCTTCTAAAATTCCTTTAATAAAGCTTGTCCAATTTCTACTAATGTTCTTGATTGTCCTGTCAGTGTGGTAGTCTAGTATTTCATGTACCATAACAATGCATGACCATTGAACGATGTTGCTAACTACGCAATCTTCATTGCCTCATCCTAGACATTCTTCACAGTCCATATCATTTCACATACAAACAAATGTTGCTTTGGGTATTCTGACCCCGCTCCCTGGAATTCAAGCATCCTTGACGTATTATCTATTCCTACCATTGTATTCTGCATAGTACTTACCTTCAGTGATGTTGGTTTACTTAGGTTCATTGTGCTACCTCTTCTATTCTAATTATTATTCTGACTTCCTCCACTAATGATCCGAAAATATCTTTTAATGACTACGGTTGAGTTATTGAGCATGTGTTGATTAACCAATTAAGGAAGCTTAATGAAAGAGGAAGAAGATATAAGAATATATCACAGCTATATAAACATGTACAGAACTGAAATGAGGCAATAACCAACAGCAAACCATAACACCAATGTGATAATGGAGTTCGACAATCTCGCCTACGTCTCTGGGCCTTTGTCTTAGTGGGTGAGGCTTCTCTATTTATGTTCAAAGCTCAATAAGTACATCACAATAGTCCAAAAGGTTACAATAATGATCTGGTCTTGTTCTCCCAAATCTCTAGAACCTAATAGAAGAAATGACACTCAAATCGGATGACCAAAGCTCCCAGAAATGGCCCACAAAGGTGCGCTCCTCAACAACTTCCTTGCATAAAAATGGTTTTGGCTTGGCTTTGCTCTAGCATAACTCTGATATGACTGTCCTCCCATGGCCTCAAGAAGGCCTGGTTCATATATATCTAAATTTGGTTATCATTCCCCAACTTCCTCCCAAAATCTGTCCTCCAAAGAGGCCCAATATCCCCCAAAAATGGGCAAAAACCTTTATTAACAGGCCAAAAATCGATTAAAAATCCAAAACTATATAATAAAACCCACTTTTGTTTAATTATAGGGCTTAGCTCCCTTGGACTAGGCACACGCCCCCTTAAACCAGGTCACATGCATCCATGTGGCCAAGTGCCAACCCAAAGGGTTGTGCGTTGGCCCCTTAGCTCGAAGCAAACACTCACATAACGCCTTATAATAAGATTGCGCCCCATAAAACTTGCGCTAACACACATCATATAGCCCCGATCACATGGGATTCGCCCAGAATCTAGGGGTTGGTGCTAACTCCACGTTGGTGGTTAAACTTATCGCGTTCGTGCCCCTAACTGTGGTCATATCATAACAAATGAACCTTGGGCTGGGGCTTATCCCCAGCCCCCTTCCACCCCAACACTTTTACATTGCACTTTATTTATATTAAAGTGGGTTTCAATTCATAAAAAATTCCATTATACCTCTACCAACACTTGCGCTCAACCAATAGGTCATGGGGTTGAGACCCATGAGCTCTATAAAACTTTTACACTACCATCCAGTGCTAGGGTGCAACGTGGCACCTCTTCATTGGCCTGAAAAATGCCACTTATCATAATCTGAGTGGATCTGTCTTGTGCCCAGTCACCCTACTGATGTGCTTCCACATGTCACTTTGTTGATGTCAACATGATGACATCAGCAGGACGTCATGCTGACATCATCATTGATTTTGACAATTGACTAGTTGACTTTTTCGTTGTTTGGGGAAACGATCAGCGTGTGATAAATTTCGCATACATCATCTGTTTGAGAAAGTAAATATATGGCTGAAATCAGTGCAATGAGATGATCACAATGGAATTGGTTTCATCTAATTCTGAGAACTTTCATTTTTGAGCCTTTTCTGGACCTAGGAAGCCTCCTGGATCCGATTTTGGATCACACCTCCCCAATAAGGACATTTTGGTCCCCAAAAGGTTAATGACCAATTAAAAATCTTAGGATAGGCCACCCGGCTTGTCCTCTGTCTATGAACTCTATCCTGTGCACCTGTGTCATTAGGATCAACTATAACACAATCATGACAACTGACAGCATATTGTTAGCCATTTGAACCCTATCACATTTTACTGAAGCTACGATCATCCATGTAGACAACATTACTAACAATAGCATCAAAAACATGACTACAAATGAGTTGATATACTTGTAATATTTGCATGACATGATCTTATCTTGAAGCAACATGTGATTGATTTTCCATTCAACAATCATTTCATGTTCTTGCTTAAGATCGATTACTTCATTTGAAACAATTATTGGTTTGTTTCTTGCTTGAACTTCCTTCTTTAATTGTTCCATTGTTTGAAGTGTTTTATTTTCCTTAACATGATGAGCATGAACCACATAATCGTGACCTGCTTTGGTTAATTGATATTGATTCTTTGTCATGTAGAAGATTGCCTTACGATCATATAAATATGGACTACCTAAGACCATTCCACATTCACTTAACATCACTACATCACATGTTACCTCGTCCACATACTTAGATGAAATTGCAAATTTGATTGTGCACTGCTTTGTTATGTTCGTTTGATGATGATTGCTTATCCATTTAAGTGTGTAAGGCTTAAGATGTACTTGTGTTTTTAACCCCAATTGCTTAACCAATTCTTTTGAGATTAGATTAGCTTGAGATCCACTATCGATTAATGTGTCTATCTTAGTGTGTC
>ML818223.1:2685-70282 GCA_009831015.1 Picea engelmannii
ATACATATTGTCTTCATGGCCATCAACACTGGGAATACCCCAGTGAAGGAGGAGGAACAGGGCGACGGATAAACTGAACCATTTGAGCGTCAGCCTCGTCGTCGAAGGGGAAAAGACACCCATTTCTTTCAGCTTTTTCTTTCTTTCCTTTCTTCCCGTGATAAACGGAATGCAAGTGCGAAGGTGGGAAGAACAAGTGGATATTATTGTTGTATTTATGAAGGCCGGGGGAGGAAAGGAATGTGTCTTCCTGCAAGACGAACACAACACGACGACAGAGAAGCGTGGAACAGATGCACTGCATGCAGCGTCTCACTCTCCACGTCCCAACTCAGAGAAGGAACGCCTGGCTACTCAGAGAAGGAACGCCTGGCTGCCACTGTTTCCAGTGGCCGCGTCTTTCAAAAGACAGAGAATCTTGTTAGCGGGCAGGCCGCCACAGTAACGACACGAGTTAAGGGTATCTCAATTTACACAAATTACCTCAATAAGAAACTGCCCTTGTCTTTATTCTTCATAAGCCAGGACTGAAATCATCGACAACATCACTTCTAGGTGTTAAGGCCACTCCAACAACATACGGGAGTTTTCGTCATGCACAGATTAATCATCCATAAGGTTGAGGTTGCAAACATTATATATCTAAAATGATACATTCCAAAGCCTTCAATTTTTTTAAACATGCATATTGTGAGTTTAAGGTATGGATCTCTAACGTATATCATATTAAATATAATGTAACCTCAACAATCTGACTATACACTGTCAGCTGTCCTGGCCAGCTGTACTTTCTATTCATGTTTTGCTTGAGCCTATTTAGCTCAGCGATTTCCCTTTGCATAGAACTGACTTCTTCATATCTTCTTCATGTACTCGTTTTGTACTCTTCTTCTTATATTCTAATATACTGCTTTATGTCCTATTCTTTCTCTCTGCATTTCTTGCTTCACAATTTATCATGGTATCAAAGCTTCAGCAGTAAGCCTCTTCACACAGGCTGGAGAGCAACACGATCTTCAAATAGCATAGAGCTTACATGGATCTTAAGAGCAATTCGACACAGACTTTTCACAAGGCTTGGAGAGCTGTCCGTCATACTCTCGAAAGATCCTCACAGAAAACTTCCACGAGGAAGCAGACCGTCATACGCTCAAAAGATCAGCATAAGAAGCTCACGCGAGGTTGCAGAGCGTACTATGCTCAAAACCTTCAAGGAGCAGAAACACGAGAAGGAAGCAGAGACTGAGAATGAAGAAATAGTAAAGATTCTTGTTCAATTTTCAAAGAATTCGTGAAAGATAGTTGCAAAAAGAAGAAGCATTTAAAGAATTTCGGAAATCGCTCAAATCTGTGAAAGATTGCAGCAAAGAATAAAGAACTCGTGAAATTCTTTCAAATCTTTGAAAGATTCACGAATTTTTCTTTCACAGAAGAAAATCCTTGCAAAAGCAGTAAAGAACGCGTCTCAGGTTCAAAGAACAACCGTTGCGGCCGTAAGATTTGTCCTGCGAATAGGTCTGAGGCAGAAATCCAGTTCAGAAGGGACGAAGAGAGCGCGGAAAAGGAAAAAGAATTTCAGCCATTAGATCTTACGCAGAGGACCGACAGCCGTTGGATCAGCGAGAAAGTGCTCAAGGTTTAGTCCTCTGGAGCGCACAGGAGAAATTTGACTTGCAAAGTCACAAAATCATCTAGACTGTCCATCAAGAGACACGTGGCGAGATCTCGACATTTCGATGACTCTCAAGGTGTAAAGGTCAAAAGACTGCCGTGAGAATTCGTGAATCGTGAAATCACAAGTTATTTTGGACCGTTGGATTGAGATAGATTGTGAGTCATCGATCTGATCCAATCGCAAAATCGGGGATCGAGAGTTGGATGAGAGAAGGAGACTGCTCTCCAAAACCCCGATCAGTGAAATCTCGAGAAGATTATGAGCCGTCCATCTCAGAGGACAGCTGGCAGCAGATCCAAGTGCCATCATTTCGGCATTTCGGAGTTCGAGATATTGGAGGTCTTGTTGACAAAAGGTCATGACACTCCACGACGAAAGTCCCGAAATCCCGAAAAGATCACAGCCGTCTATTCGTTTGGACACGTGGCGGACATCGAGGAAACCGTCAGCATCTCGGCTACCGGGGTTTCAAGTTGACAGAGGATTTGGAGTCGCAAGTCGCGAAATCGTGAAACGACTAGGACCGTCCATCTTTTAGGGACGCGTGGCATCAATCCAAGATCTTGGGAAATTTTTCGAAAAAGCGATTTTGGCAAAATCGGCAACTCGGACTTCGCGTTTTGGAAGCGCAGCATGACGAGGAATCATGAGTCACGAAATACCGATTCGCGAAATCCCGATAGGATCTGGACCATAAGATCATCAGCAGATTTGGACCGTTGATTGTCCAACAGGCACATTTTGGCATTTGAAGTCTTGACAGCATGAAAGAAGGACACCGGGACTCGACATTTCGGGAATCGGCTTTTTGGAAGTCAAGAGACCAAAAGGTCATGCGTTTGAGTCATGAAACCAAAACTCGTGAAGTCGAAACTCGTGAAATTTTGAATTGCAGAGTTCCGAAGTCACTGCAAATTACACGCAGGAGACAGGTAAGTAAGAATTTTTTTTCCCTGTTTTGTTGAATTCTTTAAAAGATGGCGACGTCTACCAATTTAGGACCAACTCAGGGTCCGATTCTTCTTGGAAATAACTATGAGTTCTGGTCTCTTCGGATGAGATCCTTCTTGCAAGCACAAGAGTGCTGGGATCCAGTGGATCATGGATATGTGGAACCAGATCCAGTAGACCTATCTGCCATGACTAATCAGCAGAAAATTGCTCAGGCAACACAGAGAAACAGAGAAAATAAAGCTAAATTTTGGATTCAAAATTATGTGGATGACTCAATTTTCTCAAAAATCACAGGCGCCGGTACTTCAAAACATGCCTGGGACACCCTTAAATCTTCCTACCAAGGAAATGACAGGGTCAAAACAGTCAAACTGCAGACCTTGAGCACACAATTCGAGACTTTAAGAATGACAGAGTCTGAAAATGTTGATCAGTTCATGACCAGAGTCATGGGAATCATGAACCAGATCAGATTGACTAGTGAAACCATCATTGATCAACGAATTGTTGAGAAAATCCTCAGAAGTTTACCAAAGAAATTTGAAATGGTTGTAACATCCATCCTTGAATCCAAGGATCTATCATGTTATTCAACAGATGAACTAATTGGTTCTATGGTGACACATGAGACCAGACTGCATCTCACAGATGAGTCAATATCCAATGCTTTCAAAACTCAATTCTCCTTCAGCAGAGGGAGAGGTAGAGGAAGAAGTAGAGGTCACCAAGGGAGAGGGATCAATCAAAGTAACCCTCACTCCAGTGGAGGTAATAGACAACAGTATTCGAATCAAAATTTCCAAGGTCAAAGACAACAACAACAAAATCAACATTAGAATTTCCAGCCTCAAAGAGGTAGAGGGAGAAGATCAAATGAGAAATCAAGCATGCAATGCTATTACTGTAAGAAGTATGGGCACTATGAATCTGAATGCAGGAAGCAGAAAGAAGATCATCTCTAAGGCAGAGAAAATGTGTCAAATCACACGGGATAAAACTCAGCAGGTATGTTTCTCTCATGCCACAAGACTGAAGAACAACCTAAAGATCTTTGGTTGCTGGACAGTGGATGCAACAATCACATGACATGTAACAAAGATTTACTTTCATGTATTGATTCTTCAATCTCATATGATATTACACTTGGAAATGATTACTTATTCAAAGTTCAAGGAAAAGGAACTGTTCTTATTCTTACTAAACAAAATGTAAAGAAAGACATAAACAATGTCTATCATGTTCCAGATATGAAGCATAATTTGCTAAGTGTAGGATAGCTCATTGAACATGGCTATAAGGTACTTTTTGAGGGAGCATCTTGCAAAATATATGACAAAAACCCCAGCAGAAAATTGATTTCTGAAATCCATATGACTTTGAATAGGATGTTTCCCCTTACCCTCAGAACTGCAAATCTGATTCAACCATATGCACAGAGTGCATCTACCCTGAATGAAACAATGGTTTGGGATATAAGATTTGGACATCTACCATTTCAGAGTCTAAGTCTTCTTCAGAAGCACTCCATGGTCAAAGGTCTTCCCATCTTTAAAGAGAAAATTCCCCCATGTGAGTCTTGCATACTTGGAAAACATAAGAGAACTAGCTTTCCACAGTCTTCCAATCAAGCCATACAACATATTTAACTTGTTCACACTGACCTATGTGGACCAATGAAAACAGAGTCCATAGGTGGTAGCTTTTACTTTCTAACGTTTATTGATGATTTCAGCAGAAAAATATGGATCTATTTTCTCAGACACAAGTCTGAAACTTTTGAAAAAATCAAAGAATTCAAGGCAGAAGCTGAAAAACAGAGTAGCAAATATATCAAAGCACTCAGGTCAGATGGAGGAGGAGAATACAACTCTATAGAATTTGCAAATTTATACAAATCACAAGGCATTATCATGCAAACAACAACCAGGTATACTCCACAACAGAATGGAGTGGCTGAAAGAAAAAATCAGACAATAATGAATATTGCAAGAACACTTGTTAAAGAGAAAAGTTTGTCAAATAGGTTTTGGGCTGAAGCAGTAGCATGCTCAGCTTATCTTTTGAATAGATCTCCAACCAGCAAACTAAAGCTAAAAGTCCCCCAAGAAGCATGGAGTGGGACAAAGCTCAATGTTGTGCATCTAAGGACATTTGGATGCATAGCATACGCTCACATACCTTCCGAATTAAGGAAGAAACTTGATGACAAAAGTGAGAAATGTATTTTCATTGGATATAGTGAAACATCTAAAGCTTACAGGCTTTACAATCCAATCTCTAAGAAACTAATTCTCAGCAGAGATGTAAAATTTCTGGAAAATCAATTCTGGAATGATTTAGACAATCAACAAATGGAGAGTCAAAATCCATTGCTACCAATTTCTGAAAATGCAGAAAATTCAAGACAACAAGTACCTCAAACTATTCTTCCAAGATTACAAGTACAAAGACAACCTGAAAATTCTCAAGATACCTCAACTTTCACCAAAGAATCATTCTCTGAACCACAAAATCAGAGAACTCAAAGTTTGAGAGAAATCCATCATCAGTTGGATGACTTTGAACAATACAACCTTTTTTCTTTAATGTCATGTCAACCTACATCTTTTAAGGAAGCAGCTAAGGAGCCACATTGGGTTCAAGCCATGAACCAAGAAATTGACTCCATTGACAAAAATCAGGCATGGGATCTTGTTGATTTGCCAAGTCACAAGAAAAGTATTGGTGTCAAGTGGGTTTACAAAACTAAACTCAATGAAAAAGGGAAGATTGAAAAACACAAGGAAAGACTTCTTGCCAAATGATTCTCACAACAACCTCGTACTGATTATGGTGAAACTTTTGCTCCAGTAGCAAGATTAGACACTGTAAGGACTCTATTGGCCATAACGGCCCAACACAAATGGCAGGTATACCATATGAATGTCAAGTTAGCATTCCTGAATGGTTTCTTAGAAGAAGAAGTTTATGTCGATCAACCACCTGGATTTGAAGTTCAAGAGAAACTAGCCAAAGTATATCGGTTGAAGAAAGCCTTGTATGGCTTAAAGCAATATCCAAGAGCTTGGTACAACAGAATTGACACCTACCTGATCAAAAGTGGTTTCAGAAGAAGTCAAAATGAGCCAACTCTTTACACCAAAACAGATCAACACGGTAAAATCTTGATTGTATGTTTATATGTTGATGACATGATCTATACTAGAAATCTTGAGTTAACAAATTTTAAACATGCCATGAAATATGAGTTTGAGATGACAGATATTGGCATCATGAAATATTTTTTAGGTATTGAGGTTGATCAATAAACCAAAGGAATTTTTGTCTGTCAACAAAAGTATGCAGCAGACATCCTCAAAAGATTTCGCATGGAAGAATGCAATCCAGCAGAAACCCCCATACCACTAGGCACAAAATTGAGCAACAAAGATGAAGGCCCTACATTGGACCCTACTTTGTACAAAAGTTTAGTAGGTAGTTTGTTGTATCTTACAACAACTAGGCCTGACATTATGTATGCAACCAACCTTGTTTCTAGATTCATGGAATCCCCAAAAGATTCTCATTGGAAAATGGCGAAACGAATTTTTAGATATGTTGCAGGAACTCTCAATTTCGGCTTATGGTACACTAAATCTGATAGTAATCAACTTTTTGGTTACACAGACAATGATTTTGTAGGCAACCTAGATGATAGGAAAAGCACATCTGGACATGTTTTTCAACTGGACACGAACCTAATCTCATGGGCATCAAAGAAGAAACCAATTGTTTCAATATATTCTACAGAGGCAGAGTATGTCGCTGCTACCTCATCTTTCTGTCAAGCTGTGTGGCTGAGAAGAATATTGAAAGATATGTCACATATAGAAAATGATCCAACTCCTATTTTCTGTGACAATACTTCAGCAATTTCTTTATCCAAAAATCGTGTGTTTCACAAGAAAAGAAAACACATTGACACTCGTTTTCACTTCATCCGCGAGCTAGTGAATAATGGTGATATTGTACTACAATTCTGTGGTTCTTGAGATTATCTTGCTGATATCTTTACAAATCCATAATCAGTGCTGATCATTGTAACTGTTGAGTTTAAGAGGGAGTGTTAAATATAATGTATCCTCAACAGTCTGACTATACACTGCGAGCTGTCCTGGCTAGATGTACTTTCTATTCTTGTTTTGCTTGAGCCTATTTAGCTCAGCTATTTCACTTTGCATAGAACTGACTTCTTCATATCTTCTTCATGTACTCATTTTGTACTCTTCTTCTTATATTCTAATATATTGTTTTCTTTCCTATTCTTTCTCTCTGCATTTCTTGCTTCACAATTTATCATATCACACACTCTCTAATGAGAATCTAAGGCCTCTTTAGAGGATTCTTACTTTCTACATAAATAGCTAATCCATTTAAAGGCAACCCAATGAAGGTAGTGAAACAAGAAGTATTATCACCTCAAAATCCTTCACCAATCAATATAGTTGATTACCTGAGTTAGTTCAATACCCCAAAATGCATACTCAAAGTATTAATAGATCTCACTCAACAAAGAAAGAAACTATGAAATGCAAGTTTTAGTAACTTCAAGTGACTTTCCAAAAGAAAATTTAAGTGTCATGCGAATAACACACATCAATGCGGCTTAACTAATTGAAATTCGGGTGATCAATGCGACCGCACAACTCCACTCAAAATCCAATCGGTTGAGTGAAATCAACACATTCATGGCGCTTCATGTAGTTCATGTCACACCAATTCAAAAGTTGAAATTCGACTCTTTGAATCAAGAAAATATAACCTCAAGAGCAGTCAACCGGCTGCGAGAAATTAAGTTCACACTGAAAACTAGGTAATTAAAGGCTCGAATGGAGGCTATTTAAGAATGCTATGAGTATGCATTCGAAAATGGAAAACCAATGCAAGGTTATGCTAGCCAATTAGGTTATGCTAGCCAATTAAGTTATGAGAATCCTCAATGTTGACATATCATGGCTCATACTGCTTGGCACATTGGAATTTTCCTCACTTGAGAGCTTAGTGTATTTTTTGTGTAATGTCTTGACTCAAATTATTAATTTTTTCTATGTAAAAATGATATTAAACCCCTTCAATAATTTTCTCCATGAGGAATATTATCAAACACATGGCCAACACACATAAATAGAGAAGAATAATATGTCTTTTTATTATGAATGGGAACAACAATACAAATATCTCTAGTGGTTGTAAAAACAACAACTGTAGAACAATATTAGGAATATAAATTATTGGTTGCTAGGCACCTACACAATCTTCTACAAAACACACAATGAAACCTAGTATGATGCCAACATAGAAAACAAGTCTCTCCAAGCCTCCCATAGACGTCGCGCGGCTACGTATGGGACACCCCCTTCACAACCTGCAAGTATGCACTAAAAGACCCTGCGCGAGACTTCAACACTCGCACTCCGATGACACTACTCGTTATCTCCTCCAAGAATAGGTAGTTGAAACATCATGTGCCCACTAGTATATTTCAAGATCTTCAGAAAAACCGCAAGACAAAGACTCCAAATGAACTCTCCTTTGTCGAGCTAGGGTGGGTATTGCACCACCGATACTAAACCTGCAATTGAAGGGTTTTGCTCAAAACCCTAATGAAAACATTGGCCATAAGAGCACTCAATAACATATCAAATCATAATTCCCAAAGAGGTAGGCTCCCATACTATTTATTCTTCTTCCTTGATTATTCTAGAGCTTCCTTCTTGACCAAATCAAACCCTCACTTGATTAAAATATAGTTATTTATTTTATTTAACATCTCTTTAGGGTTTGATACTTTGAATCCCCTTTTTCTTTGTTGACTATAGCCTACATGAATTGTTTAGGATAATGAGTTATCAATTGGACAAGGGCATTACAATCATCCCTTCCCGAAATTGCTCGTCCTAAAGAAATTTTAGATCAAGGTACTGTAAAATATGATCACCTTCCCATGTAGCATCTTCTCCTGAAAACCCCTTCCATATGACCGGGTACTCTCAAATAACTCTGCTTCTCATTCTCCACTCTCATACATCCATAGTCATTTTAGGTGCCAAAACCAATTGTCATTCCTCATTTAGTGGAGGAAGACTTGCCGAAGCGATGACCTATTGGCCCAATTCCTTTTTTAGGCATGACATATGGAATGTGTTGCGGATTATTCTTCTCTCTAGTAGCTCCAACTCATATTCCACCTCTCCAACTCTCCTAATCACTCTCTAGGGTCCGTAAAAATGAGTTTTTAACTTCTCTACACCACTCTTCTTCAGTGAAGATTGCCAGTAAGGCTATAGACTAAGAAAGACAAGGTCCCTGACCTCAAAACTATGCTCCACCTGATGCTTATGTTCATACAACTTCTATTCATTCTGAGCAACCTGTAAATTCTACTTTAGGATCCTCAATATGTCCTAACTTTCCTGCAACCAATATTTGGCCTTGGGATCCCTCCTCTCTCCAAATTCAAAATATACAAATGATGGGGTATCATAGTCATAAAACACCTTGAATGGACTCATCCCGATGGACATGTGATGACTGGTTTTGTAAGAGTTATCCCTGAGATGAAACCATTTTATTTGGGGGTGATAATGATGTAGGAGCATTGCCTTCAAAGTCAAAGAAGCAAGTGTGGAGGAAAAGATATGACATAATTTCAAATAAACATTTAACTCAGAAACATAACAAGTTGATGAGATATTTTGGAAACAACGTTTTTAAATATAACTTGTTTGTAAAATCTTATACGACTGTAAGGAGTTACAGATAGAGGGTGTCATCTCTTATCTCATAATAACTGATAGTTATTGTAATAGGAAAAAATGGGTAACCACTAGAAAGTGATAGTATAGGTTACAGACAGGACATAGAGGAGCTCGAGGAGCCACTCCTTAGATAGATTTGTTGTTGTTGTATGGTATTAGAGACAAGAGTAGAGAAGAGAGAGTTTTAGAGTAGAAGATAGGAAAATAAGAAAGATGGAGTGAAAAATTGTAATACTATGTAATTTTATTTCATGAATGAATAGAACAGACAGAATTGTTCCAGTTCCTTGGACAATGTTCATTTTCAAGTGTGATAGAATGAATGATACATTTTGTGTGTGTTTTAGATCATTTCTTTTATGTATGATTGTTTATGGTTGATCATATGAAATTGTGACGAATTGGATAAGTTTCAATCATTTTTCTTCTCAGAAATCGTATGCAAGGAGTGCATCTCGTATGCAAAGAGTGCGTCGAAAGTGTCTCGAATTGACTCAGAGGAGTTTAGAAGAAATGATGGGAACTTAGACCAAGTGAAAGGAGTTCACAGAGTGAAGGAGCGACTAATTGTCGAAGAACTAGAACAATGATGCGCAAGGAGTGTGGGAATAATTTCTTTTGAATAAATCCTTCGATCTGAGTTTGTCCAGATCACAGGAATGCAGGGAGTGTGTGAGAGATAAAAATCCTCAAAGGAGTCAATCCCAGGAGGGATAGTGTCCCAACAAGCGAAGATGAGACCCAATATATCTGGGTTCATAGGAGGAAGTTCAAGGGCCAAAACCTTTGAACAATTACAAACTCTTCCAAGTCGGAAGAAATCAAAAGCTAAGGAGGAGGAGCGATAGAAGCCATCAAATATATTGTGGAAGGAACTGGGAGCATTCAATCCATGTATAGACACCCAAGGGAGCGCACCTAGTAGGAAATAGATACGAGTCATAGGATCTAAGCGCACAAGATCGACAGTCATCTGATCCAAGTAAAGTGCATGGGCCTTCACCCTTTGTGTTCACAGGAGAGAGAACTTGCCAAAGTCCCGAAGTCCCAAAGTGATTAGGGACAGTTCGTTGTCAAGAGGGACAGGTGGCACAAGATCCACAAATCGAGAGAGAGAGCACTTCATAAGTTTTTGGTCAAGGAGAGAGAGGAATCGGTGATGTCCTGAAGTAGATCCTAGACATTGGTTGTTAGGAGAGTATGTCTCAATAGATTTGTGTCTTCGGGTGAAAGAACCTCTAGAGGAACGAGTGTGCAAGAGTTGAAAATCATGAACCCCGAAGAGACAAAGTGAATCTGGACTGTCATATCTAGAGAGACGTGTGGCGAAAATCCATTTTCTTTGGGTGAAATCATTCTCAGAGGAACGAGTGCGCAGGAGTTTGAGACTCCCGAACTCGAAGAGCCGAAGAGGATACCAGTCGTCGTATCAAGGAAGAAACGCGTCAACAGATCATGTACTTTGGATAGAATTACTTTGAGAGGAAGCGAGTGTGAAAGTTTGGAACTTATGAAGCCCAAAAACCTGAAGTGAAGCACAGTCGTCGATATGTGGGAAACTCACATCGAAATACCATGAACTTTGGATAGAATCATTCTAGGAGGAAGTGAAGATTGAGAGTTGAAACTCCTGAAACCCGAAGGGAGAAAACAATCATAGTCGTTGATTAAAAGAGATGCACGTCGATAGATCTTAAGGATATGAGAACGCGTGATCCAGAGAAAAGGAAGGAGAGGAGATATATCTCAGTCGTCGGTCAAGAGGAACTGCCCGAGATCACAATATCAATGGTCTCATTGAATCATGGGGACAAAAAGTGCCTGGACTTTAAAAATTTGAGAGCAGGCCACAATTGAAACCACGGTATTGCAAAAGGGGCACGTGGCGATTGGTAGCAAGTTGTGGGGAGAAAAATGATGTGGTTTCAAACCAATTTTGGTCATCCCGCAATCATGTGTTTATGTGAGGTCATAGCCCAAGGTCAAATATAGGAAGGGGCTAATGGAAAAGGGGCTAGCACCTGAAATACGATAGTTCAACAGCACAAAGGGAGAGGTTGCAGGATCCATAGAACCTAGACCAAAAGGCCTAAAGGGTCAGTGTTTAATTGCAAAGTGAGACCATCAAGGTTTTAGAGAGTCGATTTGGCTCAAAGAATTGAATATTCTTGACCAGGAGGTGGCGTAGCTTGAAGGAGAGTAGGGGGGATGCATCAGGTGCTATCAGAGCTATTGAGTTTGTTTGTAGACAACAGACTAAGGAGAAAGGAGATAAATTGATATCATCAGTGGTATCAAGATTTGATTCTATTTTTAGGCATTAGAAGGCAAGGCAGTGAAATCATGGCACCCAAAAGACGTAGAGCGAATCCATAAATGGAAGAAGAAAAGAGGCGACTCAGAATGAGACTAGAAACCATGGAAACAACACAGAGGAGAGCACCAGATGCTTGATATATAAGTGAATCTAAAAGTGAAGAGATATAGGTTGAATAATATGTACTAGAAGATGTTGCAAAGATCGCTTATTGAAAGCTATTTCGAGAATAGGAGCCAGAGCCAAAATAGAGGTACCAATGTATGAAGGAAACTTAGAAGTTGAATAATTGTTGTATTGGGTACGTACTATGGACAAGTAATTTAATTATGAAGATATCGAAGAAGAGAAGATGGTGAAGCATGCAATGATAAGATTGAAAGTTCGTGCAACACTATGGTGGGACTAATTGAAAGTCGATCGGAAATGCAAGGGCAAGTAGAAAATGAAAATTTGGGGTAGGATGGTAGACAAGCTAAAAGAAAAATTTATCCCAAAGCACTATCAAATCAATCTGCTCATAATATTGCAGAACCTGGGACAGAAAATATTATCAACGAAGGAATACACTAAGCAATTTTACAGACTGAACATCAAGGCTAGACAGAAAGAGAATGATGATGAAAAAATAGCCAGATATAGAAATGGACTGAGATATAAAATACAAGAGGAGATCAACATGATGTATGTTAGTAAAGTCGAGGATTCTTATCAAGGATCCTTAAAAGCCGAAGAGAAATAGGCTAGAAAACTAAGTGAATGAAACATAGGAGGAAATTCAAGCAGAGGTATGAGAACCAACAGAGAGAAGTTCCAAAAACCAAAGCATGAAGCTGGAAAACAACTTAGTCACCCTGAGAAAGGTGGAATTTCTAAGGAAAGACAACATGGAGGAAGAATCTCTTTTCCTAGAGGAAGACGAAGAGCCATAGGAGGTGAAATTAGATGTTATGCTTGTGGAAAGATATGGTACATGTATTGGGAATGCCCAAAATAGAAGAAAGACACTAGAGGAGGAGAAACACACATTTATGAAGCAAAAAATCATGTGGAAGTAGAAGCAGCAGGAGGAAAGAACCTCATGATCAGGAAAATTCTTTTGAAACCAAAGAGGGAGGTAGAAGAACCAGTTCAATGAATGAGTCTGTTCAGAACTACTTGCAAGACTAAAGACAGAGTTTTCAAGGTGATGATAGACAGTGTTAGCACTGACAATATAGTATCCACAGAGATGGTGGAGAAACTGCAGTTGAAGACATCTACACATGCAAACCCATACAAGGTATCATGGTTGCAAAAATGACATCAAGTAATGGTAAGTCAACAATGCCAAGTTGAATTTAAAATAGGAGGTTATATGGATGAAATATTATGTGATGTCATTCCTATGGATGTCTATCATATTTTATGGGGGATACCATAGCAGTTTGACAGAGAGGTTATTCATGATGGGAGGAAGAATACGTATACCCTATAAAAGAATGGTAGGACACATATGTTGTTTCCAATAGAGGACAAAGAGAAAAAGAGGGAATCTAGGTCAAGTATACTTCTCATGAGTGGGAAGGAACTCTTGAATGAATTCAAGAAGGAGAAGGAGATGTTGTTTGCTATAGTGAGGAATCCAAGAGTTATCCTTACAAATACTTATGTGGAGGATTTACCTAATGAAATCTAGGAAATGTTAGAAAACTTTGCTGACATAGTAGTGGATGATTTACCTCACTCATTTCCACCCATTAGGAGTATAAACCATCATATTGACCTTATTCCAGGAGCCAGTTTACCAAACAAAGAAGCTTACAGGTTGACACCTAGAGAGAATGAGGAAGTCAAAAATCAAGTCCAGGAGTTGTTGGATAAAGGTTTAGTCAGGGAAATCCTAAGCCCATGCGCAGTACCAACTGTGTTGAGTCAAAAGAATGATGGATGATGGAGAATGTGTTTATATTCCAGAGCTATCAACAAGATCACCATTAGTTATAGATTCCCTTTATCCATGATGGATGATTTGATGGATTGTTTGAGCAGAGCAAGCTATTTTTCCAATATAGACTTGAAGAGAAGATATCATCAAATAAGGATGAGAGAGGGAGATGAATGGAAGACAACATTCATTACAAATGAAGGTTTGTTTAAATGGTTGGTCATGCCATTTGGGTTAGAAAATTCCCCAAGAACATTTAAGAGATTAATGAATGAATTATTGAAAGACTTCATAGGAAAATTTGTCATAGTGTATCCGGATTACATACTGATCTTCTGTAAGACAGAGGGAGAACACTTAAAACATTTGACATTAGTGATGAGAAGATTGCAGCAAGAAAAATTGTTGATAAATCTGAAGAAAATCTCTTTTATGAAGACATAACTCATATACTTGGGTTTTGCGATCTCGTCAAATGAATTAAATATGGATCCAGAAAAGGTGAGATCATTAAAAGAATGGCCATCTCCAGGAAGCATATTTGAACTAAGAAGTTTTCATGGGTTAACAATTTTTTATAGAACGTTTATTAGAAATTTCATTGGTATATGTACACCCATGTTGGACACTATGAAGAATAAACACAAGTATTTTAATTGGACAGAGGAAGGTGAAAAATTTTTCAAGCTGTTGAAGGAGAAGATCATAGAACAACCAATTCTGGTCTTACCAGATTTTGGAAAAACATTTCAAGTGAGATGTGATACAAGTGGAGTAGCTATTGGATCAGTCTTGAGTCAAGATAATAGGCCAGACTCTTATTTTAGTGAGAATTTGAATGACACCAAGAGGAAGTATTCCACATATGAAAAAGAATTTTATGGAGAGATTCAAACTTGGAAGAAGTGGAGGCGCTATCTAATTCCTAAAGAATTTGTCTTGTAAAATGATAATCAATATTTGTAGTTTATTACTAGGCAAGAAAAGTTGAATCAGAGACATTAAATGGGTAGAATTTATGCAAAATTTTACTTTTGTTATTAAACATATTGCTGGAACTGCTAACAAAGTTGCATATTCTTTGAGTAGGAGGAGTTTAATTGTATAGGAATTCCAGGTGGAGACCTTACGGTTTGAACACCTCAAGGAAATGTATCGAGAAGATCTAGATTTTAAGGAAGCTTATGAGTCATGTAAGAATACTTTGCTGGGAGACATAATCCCATGGACAAAATATTTGTTATTGTTCAGAGGGAGAAAACTATGCATACCAAGATGATCAATGAGAGATAACCTTCTGAAGGAGAAACATAGTGGAGTTTTAGCTGGACATTTTGGTCATTATAAGACATTTGCACAACTGAGAAATTCATACAATTGGTCGAGCATGAGGGAAGAGGTGAAACATTTTGTGAACAAATGCAGAATTTGCCGATATGAAAAAGTAAGACAATAGAACACTGATTTGTATCAGCCATTATTAATTCCATAAAGGCCATGGCATGCAATCAGTATGCATTTTTTATTGTGATTGCCTAGAACCCAAAAAGGGAGTGATTCCATATATTTTATGGTGGATAGATTTTCAAAAATGACAGATTTCATACCATGACAAAAAACAAATGATGCTAAAAACATAGCCAATTTGTTTTTCAAAGAGGTGGTGAGACTACATGGATTTCCTAGGAGCACAGTCTCAGACAGAGACACAAAATGTGTAGGACACTTTTGGAGAACTCTGTGGAAGAAGATGGAGACAAATTTTCCTTTAGTTCATCATATCACCCTCAAAAAGATCAGAAGACTGAAGTGGTAAACATGAGTTTGGGAAAATTGTTAAGAAGTTTAGTCACTAAGAAAGGTCGTCAGCGGGATCAGATTCTAGCGCAAGCAGAATTTGAATTTAACAATTCAGTAAACATGAGCACTGGGAAAAGTGCATTTGAAATTGTTTATGGTATACATCCAAGAGGGATTACCGAGTTGAGAGATATGAAGCAAGATGAATTCAGAAGTGCTGGTGCAAAATATTTTGCAACAGAAATGGAGAAACTCCATGACAGAGTCAGAGAGAAGCTACAGAACAACAACCTAAAATATAAGAACAGAGTTGATCAGAAGAGGAGAGAAGTTCAATTCGAAGTAGGAGATGAAGTTTTATCTCATTTGAGAAAAGAAAGTTTTCCAAGTGGAATATATAACAAGTTGAATATGAAGAAGATAGGACCATGTAGGATTCTCAAAAAAAATGCAGCCAATGCTTATGAAATTAGATTGCCAGACAATCTTGGGATATCACTGATATTCAATGTTGCGGACCTATATCCTTTCAAGAGAGATGATGCATGAGAATCAAATGATCATAAATAATTTCAGTGGGAAGAACAATTCACCACAGTAGAAAAACCTAGGATGGAGAAAATCATGGAACAAAGAGTTGGAAAGAAGACCAGGAGAAAAACACATCCTGAATACTTAGTGAAGTGGAAAGATCATCAAGTGGAAGATTCAAGTTGGGTCATTGAACCTGATATTTTGAAGCATGGAAAAAAAATGCAGGATCTCATGGATAGGATCCCATGAGTATTTTAGCCAGAGGAGTATGATGCAAGCTCATCACCTTCAAAGTCAAAGAAGCAAGCATGGAGGCAAATATATGACATCTCAACATGGCAGAATTTCAAATCCACATTTAACTTAGAAACAAAACGTGTTGTTGAGATATTCAAAATTTTTAAATATAACTTGTTTGTAAAGGATTATAAGAATGTAAGGAGTCGTAGATAGAGATTTCTAGCTCTTATACGGTATAACTGATAGTTATTGTAATAGGAAAAAGTAGGTAACCGCTAGATACTGATAGGATAGGTTACAGACAAGATGAAGAAGAGTTTGAGGAGCCACTCCTTAGATAGATTTGTTGTTGTTTTATGGTATTAGAGACAAGAGTAGAGTAGAGTGATTTTTAGAGTAGAAGATAGGAAAAGAAGAAAGATGGAGTGAAAAATTGTAATACAATCTAATTTTATTTCATGACTGAATAAAACAGACAAAATTGTTCCAATTCCTTGGATAGTGTTCATTTTGAAATGTGATAGAATGAATTATGCATTATGTGTGTGTTTTAGTTCATTTCATTTATGTCTGACTTTTTATGGTTGATCATATGAAATTTTGATGAATTGGATAAGTTTCAATCGTTTTTCTTCTAAGAACTTGTATGCAGGGAGTGCATATCGTATGCAAGTAGTGCGTCGAAAGAGTCTCAAATTGACTCAAAGGAGTTCAGAAGAAATGATGGGAACTTAGACCAAGTGCGAGGACTGCATAGAGTCAAGGAGTGAATAAGTGTCGAAGAACCAGAACAGAGAAGCACAAGGAGTGCAGGAACAATTTCTTTCAAAGAAATCCTTCGATCTGATTTTGTCGAGATCCCAGGAACGCAAGGAGTGTGTGAGAGATAAAAATCCTTGAAAGAATCAAGACCATGAGGGATAGTGTCCCAAGAAGCAAAGATGAGAACCAATATATCCGGGTTCATAGGAGGAAGTTCAAGGGCCAAAAACTTTGAACACTTACAAACTCTTCCAAGTCGGAAGAAATCAAAAGCTCAGGAGGAGGAGCGACAGCAGCCATCGGATTTGTTGTTGGAAGGAACCGAGACTGTTGAATCCACATCCAAACACCCAAGGGAGTGCATTGAGGAGGAAACAAATCCGAGTCATAGGATATGAGCGCAGAGGATCGACAGACATATGATCTAGGTAAAGTGCACGACCCTTAAACCTTTGTGTGCATAGGAGAGAAAAATTGCCAAAGTCCCAAAGTGATTAGGGATCGTTCATCATCAAGAGGGATAGGTGGGACAATATCCAAAACTCTGGAGTGAGAGAACTTCGAAAGCTTGTGTTCAAGGAGAGAGAGGAATCGTCGAAGTCCCGAAGCAAATCCTGGGCATTGGTTTTCAGGAGGGTACATGCAATAGATTTGTGTCTTTGGGTGAAATCACTCCAAGAGGAATGAGTGTCCAAGAGTTGAAACTCCTAAACCCCAAAGACTCGAAGTGAATATGGAGAGAGACGTGTGGATAAAATCTATTGTCTTTGGGTGAAAGTATTTTGGGAGGAACGAGTGCGAAGGATTTTGAGAGTCTCAAAGACTAAAGAGCCAAAGAGGATAACAACAGTCAGATCTAGGAAGACACGCATCAACAGATCATGTACCTTGGATAGAAATGATTTGGGAGGAAGTGAATATTGAGTGTTGAAACTCCCGAAACCCAAAGGGAGAAATCAATTGTAGTAGTTGATTAAAAGAGACACCCATCGATAGATCGTAAGGATCTAAGAATGCGTGATCCAAGGAGAAGGAAGGAGAGGAGACATATCTCAGTCGTCAGTCAAGAGGCACCACCTAAGATCATAAGATAAATGGTCTCATTGAATCACGGAGACAGAAAGTGCTCGGACTTTAAAAATTTGAGAGTGGGCTGCAATCGAAGCCACGATATTGCAAAATGGATGTGTGGCGATTGGTAGTGAATTGCAGGGAGAAAAATGGTGTGGTTTCAAACAAATTTTTTCACCCTGCAATCACATGTTTACGTGAGTTCATAGCCCAAGGTCACATCTAGGAAGGGGATAATGGAAAAGGGGCTAGCACCTGAAATATGATATTTCAGCAACGCAAAGGGAGAGATTGTGGGAGCCATAGAACCTGCACCAAAAGGTTGAAAGCCAAGAACTGAAGATCCTTGACCGAGAGGTCGCGTATCCCAAAGGAGAGTAGGGGTGCTACATCAGATCACTAGTACTAGGTATCAATTTCATCCTAGGTAATGTAAATAGCTCCTACCAAAATGCATTGAGAAACCTATTATCTTTGTCACTGATTATGCTCCTTGGAAGACCATGGAGCATGAGCACTTCTCTAAAGAAAATATCTTCCACATGAGATGCATTGTATTCTGATGGAATGAAAAAAAAGTGTGCATATTTTGTCAACCTGTCTACCACCAAATAAATAGAATCCCTGTCTTGGACTTTTGGTAACCGTGTAAGGAAATGCATGGAAATTCTCTCCCATTTCCTCTCTGGAATAGGTAGTGGCTGGAGTAAACCTATTGGTTGTGTCATTACTGACTTTTTCTGCTGACAAGTCCTGCACTCCCTCATGTACCATAGTACATCTTCCTTGAGACCCTACCATGAGAATTTCTCTCTCACCTATCTATAAGTCTTCAAGTATCCTAGGTGGTCGGCTAAAGGGGCATCATGAACTACCATATGATTATTTTCCTTCAGCATGGATTCAGGGACAAGATATATTCACTCCTTTTATTAGATGATATCATCCACTACTATGTATATTTCATCCTGGTTGGTACCTTCGATCAACCCACAGGAAAATGTATTTTTGGAATATTCCACCATAAGGGTAGACTTCCAATTTGTTGAGACCTTAGCAAGGGAAAATACTGAAGGCCTCCTGGAAAGGACGTTAGAACATACATTCTTATTTCCCTAAACATAGATAATATCAAAGTCATAAGATTATAACTTACTCATGTCTAGTTCTGTTATTTTTTTCTCAAATCCTTTTTCTCTAGAAAGTATTTCAAGATATTGTGGTTGGTCCTCACTACAAAACGTCCTCCCACTAGGTACTATCATAATTTCAAGATTTTTTGGTTGGTCCTCACTACAAAACTTCCTCCCACTAGGTACTATTAGAATTTGACTAGTGCATGCATAATAACCAATACCTCCTTATCATAGATGGAGTAGAGCCTTTTTGGTTCCCTCAACTTCTTACTCTCAAAATCTATGGGACGACAATTTTGCATGAGTACCACTCCTATCCCTTCTCCATGGGATGAAATTTTTTCATGAGTACCACTCCTATCCCTTCTTTGGATGCACCACATTCTAGTACAATTGGATGAGAGAAATTTGTAAGTGATAATACAATCCAGTGCAAATGGATGGGAGAAATTTGCAAGTGCTAGTACTCAGAAATTCCTCATTACCTTCTTCATTCGATCAAATGCTACCTTCGCTTACTCAATCCACCTAAATTCTCCCTTTTTAGTTCAGCAGTGCCCCAAGTTGTGAGAGGGTAGATCTGGAAGCGATGCCCTAAGCTATGAAAACCCTTTCACAAATCGTATGTAATATCCACATATCCCAAAGAATCCTCGCAACTAGTGATTGACTTGGGGGTAGGCCAATCTATAAATTCAAGTGATAAATTCAAGTTGAATTTAATTACGTTGATAGGCATCAACTTTATCAGACTATCTTGACCAAGGACACTAGCTAAAGCTAGATCACTAGGAGCCAAGCTGCTAACACGAGGACTTGACCCACACCTTAATGTTACCCTAGAAAATTAATTACCTCATCAATCCAAACAGTTGACGACTAGGAGATAACCACTCAAAAATATGTATATATATCCTTCCATAGCAACACAATACTTAACCAGTCGAAGGACATACAAGGAAATACATGGGTGAGTGTAGGTGATTTAAACTATCATCAATTAGGAGGTCACAAAGCCCAGCACAATAATAGCTTTAACCCAGTGTGTTACCCTTCCTTATTATCCTTTAGATTTAGAGCTTGGGTTCCCTTCAGAGAAATAGGAAGACTTATTCTTAGTAAGTAATAAATATATATAAACCCTTCAAGGCCAAAAGTTTTTGCATAGCAACTCATATGTGGAACAAAACTTATTAAGCAATACCTTGCTACCCTCCCTACACACTTTTTATTACTTCCTTACATCCCTTCTTAAAAATTAACAAAATAGGCACCAGTAAAAGTCAAGGTTGCCTTAAAATCCGCTTATGGAAATGAGAAGTTAACACCTACCAAGAGGTATGTAAGACTTCAACGCCCCACTTACATACCCATCTATGAGGAAACAAGAATGACCCAATCTTAATTCCTTATTTAAATATAACCATTTTATGGCACATTGATGAATTCCCACCCTTGATACTTTTAGACTAAAATTTCCAAGTGTCACTCATTAGTTAATTTTAAGGTAAATAAGTTAAGGGTGACATAAAAATGGTATTATATAAGGAAATTATAACTTTCTTTTTACTTGCATTATCCAAGATTTTCCTAGGGAGGAAATCCTTATACACTAAAGGAGTTATAGACCTTCTAAGATAGGGATTTGCGTACAAGGTTTAAATGCATACTCACTCTGATAGCTATGCTTTGTTATATGGTAATTCAAGGGAGGAATTACTAAATATAGCGATATAACAACCAAAACTAATTATTCTCCTCTCTCTTATGTGTATCAAGAAATATTTAAGAAGTCACAAGTAAATAGCATAAGGTTATCATCAAATTTTAATGCGGGCATAATAATACATTCTAGTTGTTGTTAATCATTGTTGTCTCAATGTTAGTATTTTGTTGGTATATATAATAAAAAAAAATAAACGCATGCATTCCTTCAACCCTTCCTATAAAAACTATCATAATTACGTTGTCTACAAGGAGGAATTTCCAACATTCAAGGTCAAATTCCTTCACCACACAAGAGGTGTAAATAACGCTTGACAGTTGAGCAACCCTAAATATAAATAATTAGAAACTGCAACACATAGTGGGGAAGCCACTAAATTAGCGAGAAGGGTTGTGTGAATCCCAAGGGACTGTGTAATAACCTAAAAAGGAAACTATACCCACTAAAGAATCCTCAATTAGAAACCAAATCTCTCTTCAAGAAGGCTGCAAAAGACATGAACAATAAAACAAGTTGAATCAAAGGTTAGGCAACCACTCCACCGCTCCAAACGAATTGATGTTTTTCAATGCCAATCCAACCATTCTCTATTCATGCCAAAACTATTGACTACCAAGAAAATCGTCAGGCTTAATAACGTTGTTAAGTAATTAAATAAGGAAAATCACAACGAGTGTTACCTAGAAAATCCTAGTGGTACCCAGCAGCATCTGTGAGCAAGTGTGATTCCAGGTCTACCAGTGAATGCTGTGAGGCGGTCCGTCCAACCAAAACCTCTATAGCAGGTGCAACACTGTATTATGGGGCATGGGTGAGGTAAGTAGTCCTCAGGTTGGTAAGGCAGGTAGGTTTCTTCTCTACAGTGGGTGGTTTCTAATGGATGAATAGTATGGGCTCCTCGGTGGGAACATGGTACCAAGAAGGGAATACGTTATACCCAACAAATTCATTAGTAAAGCAAGTGGTGGTTTGGAAACACTTCAGTAAAGGCACGGAGTGGGTAAAAATTAAATAGTTAGAGTGCCCCCCTTACTCAATGGATCAGGTTTAAACCTTGTCGCTGTCATTGTGAATGGAATAGTTGTCAGCCACCGTGATTGTTGTCTAAATAATGTGTTGATGTCTTCATTTTCCATTATATTATCGCTGTCAAGAATAATTAATACGCACAATAGTTTTTTGCCCAGATTGTTATTGTTACTATAATGGTTGACACATATTATGCATAGAAACTATTGCCCACAGTTGTATCTTGGTCACCCTTAGATGTTGTATCTTTGTCAACCACATTATATTATAGATCGCTATCCTTGAATACCAGAGGTAAAAATGTTGTCTATAATATAGAAATTTATTGACTAAAAAAAAACGAGCCTTGTCATCTACAAATAGAATAAATTCGTTGTCCAAAATATAACAATTTCGTTGTCTATGGTACGATTCAACTAGCTGTTAATAATTTCATTTCGCAGTCATACTAAAAGTAGAGAAGTGCAGTCACTAAATATTATTTCTCATTCACTCTACATCTATCAACTGTTATTATAATAAACCAACAAAGCCTACCACCCATCATTGTCAACACCACTCACAACACATGCAACCAAAAGTGTTGTAATCAATATTATCCAACAACAAAATCGCGGCCAAAAGTATGCAACAAATCGCAGCCACACAAGGAACAATCGTTGCTAAGGAGTAAGAGATCTCGCTGGTAAGTGTCTATTAAATAAAGATAGTTTGATAAATATCAGAAAACACTCTCCCAACATTTGACATTCAACATTAAAACATGGTGGAACACAGACTTTATATAAAATGCAAGGAGTATTTAAGCTGTTCACGGAGAGGGAAGACCAACAATATGAAAAGGTATTCAATCGCGATAAGGCGCAAGATAATCATTCAGCCAAGGACAACAACAGAGGTAGACAGATGATGGGATCGTCCTTCGCTCATGATTTTCGTACAACAAAGAAGGGCGTTGAGATCCATAGGTCTTTTAATGCTAAGGCAATGACCGTAGATCAGGCTCCTGGCCGAGTGCTTGGCGAGGACTAAGGAGATAGGGACAAAATACAAACAACTAAAATGGTCCGAAGCCACACCACAGGGTGGTCTCGACATGCGGGGAAACGAAGGTCATGCGAAACCAATCAATCAAACAGCTAGGCCATAAGTATTTTAGTCATGAATCTAGACAACAAGCTACCTACCAAAATAAACATGCAGATTCAAATCATGAAACCTACAACAATCTACCATACAAACAAAGAAATCGTACCATTGTCTGATCGCCCACTCTGAGTGACGTCCCATGCGCTCCGTGCAGATCCTGCTCGCCGACCATCGAGACTTCATCGGTACCTCCTAGCCAATGCTAGGGGTACTCTTCTTCCCCCTTATCCCCCCGAGCCACAAAGGGGCCACACCCACACTATCCAGAGATTCGACTAGCTCCCATCTCACCTCGCAAGGCCGAGCTACCACTTCTCATCGAGCTAGGTATCCAAACTCCCACAAGTCAAGTCAATCAAATAGATATTTCCACGGCGTAACATTACACAAATAGAAGATGATCCAACCTACATCACCTCCCTTCATTATATAGAGTTTTGTGGTTCCTTACTTTCCAGAAATTCTCTTTTAGTTAAGTTTTTATAATTAATTTCCTAAAACTTCCTCCCCTTACAAGTGTCACCCATCCCCTTCATTCCTCCATAAATTAACTTCTTTAATTAATTAATTATCTTTATTTCCCTCACCCACATAGAGTTACTCCTAGAATCACTCCTTGGTGTCCCCAAATTCCCTTATAGGTTTTAATAACTTTCCCTTTTAGTAAATTGCTAGCTCAATTTAAATTAGAAAGCTCTTAAATGGTAGATTCTCTTACTGAGTTTGATCTTCCGCTTTTTCCCTTACGTTCCCCTTTTTCCCTTTTTATGTTTTACCTCTTTTCCTAGTTTCCTAAAATTTTAGATTTTCCCTCTTTCCCCTTTTTAATTAGAACTCAAAAAGGCAGGTGTGGAATTTAACCCCTTTTCCACTTTATCATTTAATTAGTATATTTTAGATTATCAAAAAGACAAAAAAATAATTCCATTTTTAAATTTTATTCCAACACATATTTTTTTTTAAAAAGATAAAATTTTACCACTAGCATAATTAGACCTAGACCTTAATTTTCGTGATGGGCGACATTTTATTAGGGAAAATGTTTTTTTTAAATTTCTTATCACACTGTTCACCCTAAGGCCATCTAGGTTCATTCATTTATAAATAACAACGCGATGTGCCCTTCAGGACGCACTAGGTGCTCCATGGGTGTCACTCGCCTTAATATGTTTCCCTTGCACGATGTGCCCTTCAGGATGAACTACGTGCTCCAAGGGTGCCACTCGCCTCTCCACTAACTTGGTAGACATCAATAACCCTTGGAGTCAATACTATTCCAGGTGAACTTGTGGGAGACTAAGGGCCTCTAAGGAATAAGGCCCCCACCTTATTGCGTGCCCCTTAGAATCATCATGAGTGACTTTCACAGTTTTCCCTCACGACATCGTGGGTCCTCTCGAACTAGGTAAATGTTAACCTACGGTTCGAGCCACGATGGGAGTGCTAGTAGGCTATGGCAGAGTTATTGTCCACACCTATCCCTCAACATTTCCGGTAGTTGTGCATGACCCGTTTACTCCACATGTGAGTCTGGTCGACAAGCTATCGTTAGCCTACGTCATCAACAAATCATGTCAGAACATATCCATATCATATCATCTAATCATATGCACTAATATCACAGTAAAAAAACCAAACCCCAATGGTACACTCCTTGACCGATCTAGAGTCCAAGGGGTTCCATCGATGCCTCTGCATCCTCGAGGTCCAAAATCCTGCACACTCAGTAAACCAAGTCAATAGCACCTGTCTATGTCCATGTAGTAAAACAACATGTCATCAACCCATAACGCCTCATAATCAAAATCGAAAGTTTTAATAGCATAATAATCCGGATCAATTGCGAGCAAGTGTCCTCAAAGAATAAGTTCGCTCAGTGCACCAGAGCAGGATGTTACATACACCCCCTCTTGGTCTAAACTTCGTCCCAAAGTTTCATGGTAAAAAGTCGAACAAGTGTATCATAGTATCATAAGTCTATCTGTCCAACAAAAAGGAACTGTTGGTGCATATCATATGCATCCTCCGAGGTCACTGAGTGTGGACTATAGTTGTCACACTGGACCTTGATCTTCTCTATTGTTCAATGTCGTAGCTGTCGAATTCGATGATCCAAGATGTGGATCGACTCAGCCGTGAGCGCACCCTCATCCAACACCTGCAAGGTGCTCAAGTCAAATCATGTGAAGGATCACTAATCATAAAGTCTCAATAGATATGTGAAATACATCATGCATATGCCTCAAGAATCATGCAAGGCTATTCATCAGGCCACCGACCTCTCTTTTCGAAAATATCGTAGGATATAGTTTAGCCCCTTTTTCGAAACTAGATCGAACTCTTATGCGACTTCAGCCGCAAAAATACTTGATCACCAAAACGTAACTACGGTCGACATGACGCCCATCATCGTAACTCTTCTGTCGATCTTGTACTTCCTTGATTCTTTGTCTTAAAGTTTTCATTTAATCTTCCAATTTTCTGATCGCTTCCGATCCCACCTGGACCCTATCTGCAAGCTGATCTCAAATCAAGGTGCCTGACATGGTCACCCATATAGAAAATCGAAAGGTACCATATTAATGGTGCCTTTGTAACTAATTTTATAAGTGAATTCTTCCAGTGGCAATAATTCTTCCCAATGCCTTTGTTGGTCCATCACATACATGTGAAACATGTCCTCCTAGGTCTGGTTCGTTCGTTCGGTCTGCCCATCAGTCTCCAGCTGATATGCAGTGCTAAAGTTAAGTTGGGTTCCCAAGGCCTCTTGGAAACTCATCCAAAATCATTCAGTAAACATCGATCCTCGATCGGATATAATCCTCTTAGGCATGCCATGCAGCCTCACAATCTCCCTGATGAAAACTATAACTATGTCAGGTGCCTGATACGTCGTACGCACAGGAAAAAAGTGAGCACTTTTCATCATAGTGTCTACTACTACGAAAATCGAGTCATGTCTCCTTGCCATCAGTGGCAATCCAACAATAAAGTCCATTGAAATAACCTCCCATTTCGATTCTGGAATAGCATGTGGTTGTAGCAATCCTACTGAGTGTCTATGTTTAGCCTTTATTTGCTGACATTCTAGACATTTGGCCACATAGTTGACTATGTCTGCCTTCAATTCCTTCGAGAAGAATAAGGTTTTAAGGTTTGACCTCATCTTTGTGACCCCCGAGTGATCCATGTAAACTTCCCTATGAGCCTCGCTCAGGATCAACATCCTCAACTCGTAGTTTGGTGGTAGATAGATCCAATTTTTAAATCTCAATAAACCATCTCTATCAAATGGAAATCCTTCAAATCCTTGTACCATCATTGTGTTTTGTCCAATAAAACCCTCAACCTCTTTGTACCAGTCATCATCACACTGTAAGGTTAGAATATTTTCACATAGATTCGTCTGAAGAGGCAGCACTGAAAATATGTGTGGTCTCTGACTCAATGCATCTACCACTCGGTTCACTGTTCCTTTTATGTAAGTAATCTCGAAGTCGTACTTGGTAAGAAATTCCAACCAACGTCGTTGTCGCACGTTCAGGTCGCTTTGTGTAAAGATATGTTGTAGTCCACAGTGGTCAATCTTTAGTTAAAATTTTCATCCAACAAGGTAGTGTCTCCAAACCTTCAAGGCATACACGATGGTTAACAACTCCAAATCGTGCGTCACGTAATTCTCCTCATGCCTTCTCAGTTTCCTCGAGATGTAAGCGATCACTTATCCGTCTTGCATCAAGACTCCGCCTAAGCCTTCCTTGGATGCATCAGTGCATACCAAGAAGTCTGCATCCATGTCAGGGACCTTTAGTATCGGTGTTGTTGTCAACAACTCCTTGAGCCTCCGAAATGCTTCCGCGCATTTCTCGGTCGAACCCAACTTCTTGTTTTTCTTCTGCAATTTCATGATCGGATTTGTTATCTTTGAAATCCCTCGACAAATCGTCAATAGTATCCTACTAAACCCATGAAGCTACACACTTCTGGGACATTCATCGGTGCAGGCCATTCCATAATAGCCTCAACCTTTGTTGGATCCACGACGATGCCTTCATCGGAGATGGCATACCCTAAGTAGTGAATCTTCGATTGAAAAAAAAAAGATCATTTGGACAACTTCCCATACAATTTGTGCTCTCGCAGACACTATATTACCAAGCGCAAGTGCTCATCATGTTCCTCCGTCGTCTGAGAGTAGATCAAAATATCGTCAAATAATACTTGGACGAACTTGTCCAAGTACTCGCAGAACACCCCGTTCATCAAACTCATAAATACCCCTGGGGCGTTTGTCAATCCAAATAGTAAAACAGTAAACTCGTAATGTCCAAAACTCATCTTAAAGGCAGCCTTAGGGATGTCATCTTCCTTAATCTATAACTAGTGGTATCCTGATCGCAAGTTGATCTTTGAGAACATCGTTGCACCCTTCATTTGATTGAACATATCATCAATTCTCGGCAATGGATAATGATTCTTGATCATGGCCTTGTTCAGTTGATGGTAGTCAATGCATAGCCTCCATGACCCATCCTTCTTTCATATTAAAATAACGAGTGCACCCCACAGTGACACACTAGGACGTATCAGTCCCCGGTCCAACAACTCCTTTAGTTGCATTTTCAACTCTTGTAACTCCGGGTTCGACAGCCATCTCTTCAAAGTTGAACTCATCATGTTTGACTATATCTACTTTAATCCTTTTTAACGTGGCATCAAAATGGAACTCTCAGTAGCACTGTGATCTATCTAAATACTAAGGTTCTAGTTAGCGATGGTACCAGTCATCTCAAGCACAGTCGATTGATACTCTGCCTTGTGGTTATTCACTGCTGCATGTATCTGATGGGACTTACCCATATCTCCAATGGTAGTGGGTCTGGTTGATTCAGAAGCTCTAGTCCTCTTCACAGGGTCGTCATGCTAGAAATGTGGCTCCCCACATTCCAACATACTTTCTTCAGTCCAGTAATCCTGGTAACTGAAGTAGAAGCTAGATTCTAACCTAAGGCCAACACAAACCTGTTGACCATAAGTTTCTTGGTAAATTGGGTGTAGAGCATACCAAAGAAGCTCCAAAATGGGCCTCGTACTCGGGCCCCGTGCGGTTGCCTTATCGCAAGGCATCGAAATCATGGAGTTGACGCTCAACTAATTCTTTAGAAGATACCTATTTTGGAACCAGTCAATGATCAGTTCCCATGAAACATCGTCGATGTCCATGCTCAAAGCGGCAGGAGTATCTTCCGCCATAGAAGAGCACTCCTCTTCAGTTGAAAGACCACCATGCAGACCTTCATGCTGGAGGTTGTAAATGTGGTGTGTGAAGCACAATTCCCTTTTGTACAATCGTTCCTCGATGGTACATCCGTTCGAGAAACTCATGGAATCGAGAACTCATCTCTCTTGAGTTCTCAGTGGAAAATAATGGTACTAGCTAGGGCGCGTTGTAGACCCTCACAGGTACAAGTGCCCTGGCCTAACCTAAGTACCTAAGGGGAAACAGGGACCTTTGACATTACCTAGAAGAGACTTTTCAGACCTTCATCATCCCTTACAATAAGATAATCCATCCCAAGGATTGGTCCCTCCCCTTGGGGGTTCCACTCCAAGGATACGGTAACCTCTGTAGGCATCACACCTCCTTCCACGACTCCACGTTGAGAACCTCTGAGGTGTCCTACAAATGAGATCACTAGATGAACTCATTAAGGTTTTAAGAAGCCCTAGGTTGATAATCAAAGGTTTATTGCAGCAGAAAGAAAGGCGATCCACAGTTGCAGGGTTGAACCTGCTCTGATACCATATGTAACGTCCCCATCGTTCCGACTACAAGCGAAGCAGAAGGTGTAATTTTTATTTTTTGTTTCTAGGAAAGAAGGCAAAGACTACACAGTCCCACACATAGACGATGAACACATGCCCACTGATCAGGTGACCGACAACTAAGACTCTTTTCCCTAGCACAAGAGCAACATGGCGCAACATGCGGAAATCAAGGACAGATAGAAATGACTACCCATCCCGACACAACAACCTCAACAGCCAGATAACTAGAAACTCGATGGCATGCAACCATACACAAGAATTCATTGCAACCCAAGCACCATCAACAAACTTACAAGTTCAACAAAACCTGTAATAGGGGTAAGACCCCAGCCAACTTATCAGTTGCCTCTATCCAATAGGGCACGCAATGATCCCCTCGTCAAGAATCATACCATCCTCAGGCGATAGGCGTGATGATAACCTTGGCAATACAACCCTATATAGACCAAGGACTCTTTCTGAAGCCAACTCGCTAGGAGCCAAGCTTCTAACATGAGGATTTCACCCACACCTTAATGTTACCCTAGCAAATTAATTAACTCATCAATCCAAACAATTGACGACTAGGAGATAACCACTCAAAAATATGTATATATATCCTTCCATAGCAGCACAACACTTAACCGGTCGAAGGACATACAAGGAAATACATGGGTGAGTGTAGGTACTTTAAACTATCATAAATTAGGAGGTCGCAAAGCCTAGCACAATAATATATTTAACCCAATTTGTTACCCTTCCTCAGTATCCTTTAGATTTAGAGCTTGGGTTCCCTTTAGAGAAATAGGAAGACTTATTCTTAGTAAGTAATAAATATATATAAACCCTTCAAGGACAAAAGGTTTTGCATAGCAACTCATATGTGGAACAAAACTTATTAAGAAAGACCTTGCTACCATCCCTACATCCGTTTTATTACTTCCTTACATCCCTTCTTAAAAATTGACAAAATAGACACCAGTAGAAGTCAAGGCTCCCTTAAAATCCTCTTACGAAAATGAGAAGTTAACACCTACCGAGAGGTTTGTAAGACTTCAATGCCCCACTTACATACCCATCTATGAGGAAACAAGAAGGACCCAATCTTAATTCCTTATTTAAATATAACCATTTTATGGAACTTTGATGAATTCCCACCCTTGATAATTTTAGACTAAAATATCCAAGTGTCACTCATTAGTTAATTTTAAGGTAAATAACTTAAGGGTGACATAAAAATTTTATTATATAAGGAAGTCATAACTTTCATTTTACTTCCATTATCCAAGATTTTCCCTGGGAGGAAATCCTTATACACTAAAGGAGTTATAGACCTTCTAAGATAGGGATTCACGTACAAGGTTTAAATACATACTCACTCTGATAGCTATGCTTTATTATATGGTAATTCAAGGGTGGAATTACTAAATATAGATATATAACAACCAGAACTAATTATTCTCCTCTCGCTTATGTGTATCAAGAAATATTTAAGAAGTCACAAGTAAATAGCATAAGGTTATCATCAAATTTTAATGTAGGTATAATAATACATTCTGGTTGTTGTTAATCATTGATGTCTCAAGGTTAGTATTTCATTGGTATAAATAATAATAAAAAAGAAATGCATGCATTCCTTCAAACCTTCCTATAAAAATTGTCGTAATTACGTTGTCTACAAGGAGGAACTGCCAACAGTCAAGCTCGAATTCCTTCACCACGCAAGAGGTGTAAATAACGCTTGACAGTTGAGCAACCCTAAATATAAATAATTAAAAACCAAAACACGCAGTGGGGCAGCCACTAAATTAGAAGAAGGGTTGCATGAATACCAAGGGACTGCGTAATAACCTAAAAAGGAAACTGTACCCACTTAAGAATCCTCAACTAGAAACCTACTCTCTCTTCAAGAAGGCTGCAAAAGACATGAACAGTAAAACGAGTTGAATCAAAGGTTAGGCAACCACTCCACTTCTCCAAACGAATCGATGTTTATCAATGCCAATCCAACCATTCTCTATTCATGCCAAAACTATCGACTACCAGGAAAATCGTCAGGCTTAATAACGCTGTCAAGTAATTAAATAAATAAAAGCACAACGAGTGTTACCGAGAAAATCCTACTGGTACCTAGTAGCATCTGTGAGCAAGTGTGATTCCAAGTCTGCAAGTGAATGCTGTCAGGTGGTCCATCCAACCAAAATCTCTATAGCAGGTGCAAAGCTGTATTATGGGGCATGGGTGAGGTAAGTAGTCCTCAGGTTGGTAAGGCAGGTAGGTTTCTTCTCTGCAGTGGGTTGTTTCTAATGGATGAATAGTATGGGCTCCTCGGTGGGAACATGGTACCAAGAAGGGAATACGTTATACCCAACAGATTCATCGGTAAAGCAAGTGGTGGTTTGGAAACACTTCAGTAAGGGCATGGAGTGGGTAAAAAGTAAATAGTTAGAGTGCCCCCCTTACTCAGTGGATAAGGTCTAAACCACATTGCATTCATTTCGAATGGAATAGTTGTTAGCCACCATGATTGTAGTCTAAATAATGTGTTGATGTCTTTGTTGTCTATTACAGAATTCGAGGTCATTTTCCATTATATTATCGCTATCAAGAATAATTAATATGCACAGTAGTTTGTTGCCCAGATTGTTACTGTTACTATAATGGCTACCACATATTATGCATAGAAACTGTTTCCCACAGTTGTATCTTGGTCACCCTTAAATTTTGTATCTTTGTCAACCACATTATAGTATAAATCGCTACCCTTGAATACCAGAGGTAAAAATGTTGTCTATAATATAGCAATTTACTGAATAAAAAAAAATGAACTTTGTTGTCTACAAATATAATAAATTTGTTGTCCAAAATATAACAATTTTGTTGTCTATGTTACGCTTCAACTAGCTATTAATAATTTCATTTCGCAGTCATACTAAAAGTAGAGAAGTGCGGTCACTAAATATTATTTCTCGGTCATTGTGCATGTATCAACTATTATTATAATAAACCAACACAGCCTACCACCCATCACTGTCAACACCTCTCACAAAACATGCAACCAAAAGCACTGTAATCAATATTATCCAACAACAAAATTGCAGCCAAAAGTATGCAACAAATCGCAGCCACACAAGGAATAATCGTTTCTAAGGAGTAAGAGATATCGCTGGTAAGGGTCTATTAAATAAAGATAGTTTGATAAATATCAGAAAACGCTCTCCCAATATTTGATAGTCAACATTAAAACTATCCAAGCTCAGTCAAATATAAAGGGGTGGGGTAATTGTTGTATTTTACATAGGGTAAATCGTAGGCAAGTAAGATGGTGGAACACAAAGTTCATATAAAATGAAAGGAGTATTTAAGTTGTTCATGGGGAGGGAAGACCAACAATATGCAAAGGTATTAAATCGCGAGAAGGCGCGAGATAATCATTTATCCAAGGACAAAAAAGGAGGTAGATGGATGATGGGATCGTCCTTCGCTCATCATCCTCGCACAAAAAATAAGGGCGTTGAGATCCATAGGTATTTTAACACTAAGGCGACAACCATAGATCAGGCTCCTGGCCAACTGCTCAGGCGAGGACTAAGGATCTAGGGACGAAAGACAAAAAACCAAAATGGTCTGAAGCCACATCACAGGGCGATCTCGACATGCGAGAAAATGAAGGTCATGGAAAACCAATCAATCAACCAGCTAGGCCATAAGGATTTTAGTCATGAATCTGGACAACTAGTTACCTACCAAAATAAACATGGAGATCCAAATCATGAATCCTACAACAATCTACCATACAAACGAAGAAATCATATTGTTTCCTGATCGTCGGCTCTAAGTGACGTCCCACGCGCTCAATGCAACTCTCGCTTGCCGATCGTCGAGACTTCACCGGTACCTCCCAGCAAATGCTAGGGGTACTCTTCTTCCCCCTTATCCCCCTGATCCACAAAGGGGACACACCCACACTATCCAGAGATTCAACTAGCTCCCAGCTCGCCTCGCAAGGCCAAGCTACCACTCTTCACCAAGCTGGGTATCCCAACTCCCAAAAGTCAAGTCAGTCGAATAGATATTTCCACAGCATAACATTACGCAAACAAAATATGATCCAACCTACATCACCTCCCTTCATTATATAGAGTTTTGTGGTTCCTTACTTTCCAGAAATTCTCTTTTAGTTAAGTTTTTATAATTAAATTCCTAAAAATTCCTCCCCTTACAAGTGCCACCCATCCCCTTCATTCCTCCATAAATTAACTTCTTTAATTAATTAATTATCGTTATTTCCCTCAACCACCTAGAGTTACTCCTAGAATCACTCCTATGTGTCCCCAAATTCCCTTACAAGTTTTAATAACTTTCCCTTTTAGTAAATTGCTAGTTCAGTTTAAATTAGAAATATCTTAAATGGTAGATGCTCTTACTAAGTTTGACCTTCCACTTTTTCCCTTAATTTCCCCTTTTTCCCTTTTTATGTTTTACCTCTTTTCCTAGTTTCCTAAAATTTTATATTTTCCCTCTTTCCCCTTTTTAATTAGAACTCAAAAAGGCAGGTGTGTAATTTAACCCCTCTTCCCCTTTATCATTTAATTAGTATATTTTAAATTATCAAAAAGATAAAACAATAATTCCCCTTTTAAATTTTATTCCAACACATTTGTTTTTTAAAAGATAAAATTTTACCACTAGCATAATTAGACCTAGACCTTAATTTTCGTGATGGGGGACATTTTATTTGGGAAAATGTTTTTTAAAAATTTCTTATCACACTGTTCATCCTAAGTCTATCTAGGTTCATTCATTTATCAATAACAATGCGACGTGCCCTTCAGGACGCACTAGGTGCGCCAAGGGTGCCACTTTCCTTAATCTGTTTCCCTTGTGCGACGTGCCCTTCCGGACGCACTACGTGCTCCAAGGGTGCCACTCACCTCTTGACTGACTTGGTAGACATCAATAACCCCTGGAGTCAATACTCCGCCAGGTGAACTTGTGGGAGACTGAGGGCCTCTAAGGAATAAGTCCCCCGCCTTATTGTGTGTCCCTTAGAATCATCATGAGCGACTGTCGTAGTCTTCCCTCATGACATCCCGGTTTGTCTCGAACTAGGTAAACGTTAACCTATGGTTCGAGCCATGGCGGGAGTGCTAGTAGGTTGTGGCAGGGTTGTTGTCCACACCTCTCCCTCAACATCTCTGGTAGTCGTGCGTGACCCCTTTACTCCACATGTGAGTCTGGTCGGCAAGCTATCATCACCCTGCATCATCAAAAAATCATGTTAGAAGATATCCATATCATATCATCTAATTAGATGCACTAATATCACAATAAAACAACCAAAACCCAATGGTACACTCTCTGACTCAATCCGAAGTCCAAGGGGTTCCATCGATGCCTCTGCACCCTCGAGGTCCAAAATCCTGCACACTTAGTAAACCGAGTCAGTAGAACCTATCTATGTCCATGTAGTAAAACAACATGTCATCAACCCATAACGCCTCATAATCAAAATAAAAATTTTTAATAGAATAATAATCTGGATCACTTGCGGGCAATGTCCTCAAAGAATAAGTTTACTCAGTGGGCCAGAGCGAGATGTTACATACACCCCCTCTTGGTATAAACTTTGTCCCAAAGTTTCATGGTAAAACATCGAATAAGTGTATCACAGTATCATAAGTCTATCTGTCCAACAAAAAGGAACTGTCGGATCATATCATATGCTTCCTCCGAGGTCACCGAGTCTGGACTATAGTTGTCCCACTGGACCTTGGAATACTCTATTGTCCAATGACGTAGCTATCGAATGTGATGATCCAAGATGTGGATTTGCTCATCCATGAGTGCACCCTCATCCGACACCCGCAAGGTGCTCAAGTCAAATCTTATGAAGGATCACTAATCATAAAGTCTCATCAGAGAGGTGAAATACATCGTGCATACACCTCAAGAATCAGGCAAGGCTAGTCATCAGGCCACCGGCCTCTCTTTTCAGAAATATCGTAGGATATAGTTTAGCCCCTTTTTCCAAACTAGATCCAACTCTTATGTGGGTTCAGCCGCAAAAAGACTTGATCTCCACAACGTAACTACAGTCGACATGACATGCATCATCGTAACTCTTTTATCAATCCTGCACTTCCTTGATCCTTTGTCTTAAAGTTTTCATTTAATCTTCCAATTTTTGGATCGCTTCCGGTCCCACCTAGACCCTATCTGCAAGCCGATCTCAAATCAAGGTGCTCGACATGGTCTCCCGTATAAAACCTGAAAGGTACTATCTTAGTGGTGCCTTGGTAACTTCTTTTATAAGTGAATTCTTCCCAATGCCTTTGTTGGTGTATCACGTACATGTGCAACATGTCCTCCTAGGTTTGGTTGGTTCGTTCGGTCTGCCCATCAATCTCCGAGTGATACGCAGTGCTAAAGTTAAGTTGGGTTCCCAAGGCCTCTTGGAAACTCATCCAAAATCGTTTAGTAAACACTGATCCTTGATCAGATATAATCCTCTTAGGCACGCCATGCAGCCTCACAATCTCCCTGATGAAAACTCTAACTATGTCAGGTGACTGATATGTCGTACACACAGGAATAAAGTGAGCACTTTTCATCATAGTGTCTACTGCTAAGAAAAGCGAGTCATGTCTCCTCTCCGTCAGTGGAAATCCAAAAATAAAGTCCATTGAAATAACCTCCCATTTCGATTCTGGAATAGCATGTGGTTGTAGCAATCCTGTTGGGTGTCTATGTTTAGCCTTTACCTGCTGATATTCTAGACATCTGGCCACATAGTTGACTATGTTTTCCTTCAATCCCTTCCAGAAGAATAAGGGTTTAAGGTCTTCCCTCATCTTCGTGACCCCTAGGTGAGCCATGTAAACTGCCCTATGAGCCTCGCTCAGGATTAACATCCTCAACTTGTCGTTCTGCGGTACGTAGATCCTATTTTTAAACCTCAATAAACCATCACTATCAAATGAAAATATTTCAAATCGTGGTACCATCATTGTGTTTTGTCCGATAAAACCCTCGACCTCTTTGTACCAGTCATCGTCACACTGTAAGGTTAGAATATTTTCATGTAGATTCGTCTGAAGAGGAAGCATCGAAAAGATGTGCGGTCTCCGACTCAATGCGTCTGTCACTCGGTTCACTGTTCTTTTTATGTAAGTAATCTTGAAGTCGTACTCGCTATGAAATTCCGACCAACGCCGTTGTCGCGCATTCAGGTCACTTTGCGTAAAGATGTGTTGTAGTCCACAGTGGTCAGTCTTTAGTTCAAATTTTCATCCAACAAGGTAGTGTCTCCAAACCTTCAAGGCATACACGATGGCTAACAACTCCAAATCATGCATCGCGTAATTCTCCTCATTCCTTCTCAGTTTCCGTGAGATGTAAATGATCACACATCTGTCTTGCATCAAGACTCTCCCTAAGCCTTCCTTGGATGCGTGAGTTCATACCAAGAAGTTTGCATCCATGTCAGGAACCTTTAGTATCGGGGTTGTTTTCAATAGCTCCTTGAGCCTCCGAAATGCTTCTGCACATTTCTCGGTCCAACCGAACTTCTTGTTTTTATTCTGCAATTCCGTGATCAGATTTGTTATCTTCGAAACCCCTCGATGAACTGTCAATAGTATCCTGCTAAACCCATGAAGCTATTCACTTCCGAGACATTTGTCGGTGCAGGCCATTCCATAATAGCCTTGATCTTTACTGGATCCACGATGATGCCTTCGCCAGAGATGACATGCCTTAAGTAGTGAATCTTCGATTGAAAAAAAAAAGAGCATTTGGACAACTTCCCATACAATTTGTGCTCTTGCAGAAAATGTAGTACCAAGCGCAAGTGATCATCATGTTCCTTCATCGTCCGAGAGTAGATCAAAATATTGTCAAAGAATACTTGGACGAAGTTGTCCAAGTACTTGTAGAACACCCCATTCATCAAACTCATATATACCCTTGGGGCATTTGTCTGTCCAAACGATAAAATAACAAACTTGTAATGTCCAAACCTCATATTAAAGGTGGTCTTAGGGATGTCATCTTCCTTAATCCGTAATTGGTGGTATCCTGATCACAAGTCGATATTTGAGAACACCATTGCGCCCTTCATTTGATTGAAAAGATCATCAATTCTCGGAAATGGATACTGATTCTTGATCATGGCCTTGTTCAGTTGACGGTAGTCAATGCAGAGCCTCCATGACCCATCCTTCTTTCTTGTGAAAATAACAAGTCCACCCCTCGGTGACACACTAGGACGTATTACTCCCTGGTCTAGCAACTCCTTTAGTTGGATTTTCAACTCTTGTAACTCTGGGGTCGACATCTGATAAGGCGTTCTCGCTATCGGTTCAGTCTCTGGTTTTAGGTCTATGGTAAACTCCAATTCCATCTCTGATAGAATCCTAGGTAACTCCTCTAAGAAGGTGTCAGCAAAATCTCTTACCACCAGAAGCTATTCTAGACCTTCCGCTTCTCATTTTTGTTTTATTGCAAGGATCGCGTAAAGCGTACACCCCTTGCGTATACTCTTCCATAGCTGCAAAGAAGAGATGAACCTCAGGGAGACTCCCTAGTTCTGACCTACAATCATGTGCCTTTTCCCCTCACATCAACCAAGCTCAACCTCTTCGACTTACAGTTGAGTATCGCCTCAAGAAATTCCAACCAATCATACTGATCACGACATCGTAAGATCCTAAGATCGTGACGTACAGGTTGACCCTGGTGAAAAACTCTCCCAGGTTGAGAGTGTAGCCTGTCAAGTATCCTCCAACCCTTTGTTTGGCTCCCAAAGCCATCTCTTCAAAGCTAAACTCATCATGTTTGATTGTCTCTACTTCAATCCTTTTTAACGTGGCACCAGAATGGAACTCTCGGTAGCACCGGGATCTATCAAAATAGTAAGGTTATTGTTCGCGACGATACCTGTCATCTCGAGCACAGTCGAATGATTCTCTACCTGGTGGTTATTCATTGTTGCATGTATCTGATGGGCCTTTCCCATATCTCCCATGGTAGTGGGTCTGGTTGATCCGGACGCTCTAGTCCTCTTCACAGGGTCATCACATTGGAAATGTGGCTCCCCACATTCCAACATACTTTCTTCAGTCCAGTAATCCTGGTAACCAAAGTAGAAGATGGATTCTAACCTAATTCCAACACAAACTTGTTGACCATCAATTTCTCGGTAATTTGGGTGCGGAGCATACTAAAGAAGCTCCAAAATGGGCCTCGTACTCGAGCCCCATGAGGTTGCCTTGTCATAAGGAATCAAAATCGTGGAGCTGACGCTCAACAAATTATTCAAAAGATACCTCTTTTGGAACCAGTCAATGATCAGTTCCCATGACACATCGTCGATGGCCATGCTCAAAGTGGCAGGAGCATCTTTTTCCATAGAAGAGCGCTCCTCTTCAGTTGAAAGACCACCATGCAGACCTTCATGCTAGAGGTCATAAATGCAGTGTGTGAAGCACAACGCCCTTATGTACAATCGTTCCACGATGGCACAACCATCCGCGACACTCATGGACTCCAAAAATAAACTCTCTCGAGTTCTCAGTGGAAGATAATGGTACTAGCTAGGGCACGTTGTGGACCCTCAAGGGTACCTGGCCTCCTCTAATTACCTAAGTGGAAGCAAAGCCCTTTTACATGACCTTGAAGAGACTTGTCAGACCTTCATCATCCCTTACAACAAGAGAATCCAGCCCAAGGATGTCTCCCTCCCCTTGGGGGTTTGACTCTAAGGATGTGGTAACCTCTGTAGGCATCGCACCTCCTTCCATGACCCCACGTTGTGAACCTCCGAGGTGTCCTCCAAAGGAGATCACCGGATGAACTCATTAAGGTTTTAAGTAGCACTAGGTTGATACTCAAAGGTTTACTGTAGCGGAAAGCAAGGCGATCCACAGTCGCAGGGTTGAACCTGCTCTAATACCATATGTAACGTCCCCATCATTACGACTACAAGTGAAGCAAAAGGTGTAAATTTTTTTTTTTGTTTCTAGGCAAGAAGGAAAAGACTACACAGTTAATCGCACATAGACGACGAACACACGCCCACTGATCAGGCGACCAACCACTAAGACTCTTTTCCCTAGCACAAGAGAAATAGGGAGCAACATGCGGAAATCAAGGACAGATAGAAATGACTACCCATCCCGACACAACAGCCTCAACGACCAGATAACTAGAACCTCGATGGCACGAAACCATACACAGGAATGCATTGCAACCCAAGTGCCATCAACGAACTTACAAGTTCAACAAAACCTTTAATGGGGGTAAGACCCTAGCCAAGTTATCAATTTCCTCTATCCAATAGGGCACGCAATGATCCCCTCATCAGGAATCATGCCGTCCTCAGGCGATAGGCACGATGATAACCTTGGTGCTACAACCCTATATAGACCAAGGACTCTAGCTAAAGAAACTTTCTAGGAGCCAAGCTGCTAACACGAGGACTTCACCCACACCTTAATGTTACCCTAGAAAATTAATTACCTCATCAATCCAAACAATTGACGACTAGGAGATAACCACTCAAAAATATGTATATATATCCTTCCATAGTAGCACAACACTTAACTGGTCGAAGGACATACAAGGAAATACATGGGTGAGTGTAGGTGCTTTAAACTATCATCAATTAGGAGGTCACAAAGCCTAGCACAATAATAGCTTTAACCCAGTTTGTTACCCTTCCTCAGTATCCTTTAGATTTTGAGCTTGGGTTCCCTTCAGAAAAATAGGAAGACTTATTCTTAGTAAGTAATAAATATATATAAACCCTCCAAGGCCGAGAGGTTTTTCATATCAACTCATATGTGGAACATAACTTATTAAGCAAGACCTTGCTACCCTCCCTACATCCTTTTTATTACTTCCTTACATCCCTTCTTAAAAATTGACAAAATAGGCACCAGTAAAAGTCAAGGCTACCATAAAATCCACTTACGGAAATGAGAAGTTAACACCTACCAAGAGGTATGTAAGACTTCAACACCCCACTTACATACCCATATATGAGGAAACAAGAAGGACCCAATCTTATTTCCTTATTTACATATAACCATTTTATGGCACTTTGATGAATTCCCACCCTTGATACTTTTAGACTAAAATTTCCAAGTGTCACTCATTAGTTAATTTTAAAGCAAATAAGTTAAGGGTGACATAAAAATTGTATGATATAAGGAAGTCATAACTTTCTTTTTACTTCCATTATCCAAGATTTTCCCAGGGAGGAAATCCTTATACACTAAAGGAGTTATAGACCTTCTAAGATAGGGATTCGCGTACAATGTTTAAATGCATACTCACTCTGATAACTATGCTTTGTTATATGGTAATTAAAGGGCAGAATTACTAAATATAGTGATATAACAACCATAACTAATTATTCTCCTCTCGCTTATGTGTATCAAGAAATATTTAAGAAGTCACAAGTAAAGAGCATAAGGTTATCATCAAATTTTAATGCAGGTATAATAATACATTCTGGTTGTTGTTAATCATTGTTGTCTCAAGGTTAGTATTTCGTTGGTATATATAATAAAAAAAAGAAACGCATGCATTCCTTCAACCCTTCCTATAAAAACTATCATAATTACGCCATCTACAAGGAGGAACTGCGAACAATCAAGGTCAAATTCCTTCACCACGCAAGAGGTGTAAATAACGCTTGAAAATTGAGCAACCCTAAATATAAATAATTTAAAACCACAACACGTAGTGGGGAAACCACTAAATTAGCGAGAAGGGTTGCGTGAATCCCAAGGGACTGCGTAATAACCTAGAAAGGAAACTGTAGCCACTTAAGAATCCTCAATTAGAAACCTGCTCTCTCTTCAAGAAGGCTGCAAAAGACATGAACAGTAAAACGAGTTCAATCAAAGGTTAGGCAACCACTCCACCGCTCTGATTAAATTGATGTTTATTAATGCCAATCCAACCATTCTCTATTCATGCCAAAACTATTGACTACCAGGAAAATCACCAGGCTTAATAACACTGTCAAGTAATTAAATAGAGAAAATCACAATGAGTGTTACCCAGAAAATCCTAGTTGTACCCAGCAGCATCTGTGAGAAAGTGTGATTTCAAGTCTGCCAGTGAATGCTGTGAGGCAGTCCATCCAACCAAAATCTCTATAGCAGGTGCAAAGTTGTATTATGGGGCATTGGTGAGGTAAGTAGTCCTTAGGTTGGTAAGGCAGGTAGGTTTCTTATCTGCAATGGGTTCTTTCTAATGGATGAATAGTATGGGCTCCTCGGTGGGAACATGGTACCAAGAAAGGAATACGTTATACCCAATAGATTCATCGGTAAAGAAAGTGGTGGTTTGGAAACACTTCAGTAAAGGCACAGAGTGGGTAAAAAGTAAATAGTCAGATTGCCCCCCTTACTCAGTGGATCAGGTCTAAACCATGTCGTTGTCATTGCGAATGGAATAGTTGTTAGCGACCATGATTTGTTGTCTATTATAGAATTCAAAGTCATTTTCCATTATATTATCACTGTCAAGAATAATTAATACGCACATTATTTTGTTGCCCATATTGTTATTGTTACTATAATGGCTGCCACATATTATGCATAGAAACTAGTGCCCACAGTTGTATCTTGGTAACCTTTAGAGGTTGTATCTCTGTTAATCACATTATAGTATAGGTCAATATCCTTGAATACCAGAGGTAAAAATGCTGTCTATAAAATATCAATTTACTGACTAAAAAAAAAATGAACATTTTCGTCTACAGATATAATAAATCCGTTGTCCAAAATATAACAATTTCATTGTCTATGGTACATTTCAACTAGTTGTTAATAATGTCATTTCGCAGTCATACTAAAAGTAGAGAAGTGCATTCACTAAATATTATTTCTCAGTCACTATGGATGTATCAACTGTTATTATAATAAACCAACACAGCCTACCACCCATCACTGTCAACACCGCTCACAACACATGCAACCAAAAGCACTGTAATCAATATTATCCAACAACAAAATCGCAGCCAAAAGTATGCAACAAATCGCAACCACACAAGGAATAATCACTGCTAAGGAGTAAGAGATATCATTGGTAAGGGTCTATTAAATAAAGACAGTTTGATAAATATCAGAAAACGCTCTCCCAACATTTGACAGTCAACATTAAAACTATCCAATCTCAGTCAAATATAAAGGGGTGGGGTAATTGCTGAATTTTACAGAGGGTAAATCGCAGGAAAGTAAGATGGTGGAACACAGAGTTGATATAAAATGCAAGGAGTATTTAAGTTTTTCATGGAGAGGGAAGACCAACAATATGCAAAGGTATTCAATCATGAGAAGGTGCGAGATAATCATTCAGCCAAGGAAAACAATGGAGGTAGACGGATGATGGGATTGTCCTTCACACATCATCCTCGCAGAGCAAAGAAGGGTGTTGAGATCCATAGGTCTTTTAACGCTAAGGCTACGACTGTAGATCAGTCTCCTAGACGACTGCTCAGGCAAGGACTGAGGAGCTAAAGATGAAAGACAAACAACCAAAATGGTCTGAAGCCACACCACAGGGCGGTCTCGACATGCGGGGAAATGAAGGTCATGGGAAACCAATCAATCAACCAGCTAGGCCATAAGGATTTTAGTCATGAATCTGGAAAACCAGTTACCTACCAAAATAAATATGCAGATCCAAATAATGAATCCTACACCAATATACCATACAAACAAAGAAGTTGTATTGTTGTCTAATTTCCCGCTCTGAGTGACGTCCCCACGCTCCATGCAACTCCCACTCGCCAACCGTCGAGACTTCACTGGTACCTCCCAGTCAATGCTAGGGGTACTCTTCTTCCCCCTTAGCCCCCTGATCCACAAAGGGGCCACACCCACACTATCCAGAGATTTGACTAGCTCCCAGCTCGCCTTGCAAGGTCTTGCTACCACTCCTCACTAAGCTGGGTATCCCAACTCCCACAAGTCAAGTCAATAAAATAGATATTTACGTAGCGTAACATTACACAAATAGAAGATGATTCAACCTACATCACCTCCCTTCATTATATAGAGTTTCGTGGTTCCCTGCTTTCCAAAAATTCTCTTTTAGTTAAGTTTTTATAATTAAATTCCTAAACATTCCTCCCCTTACAAGTGTCACCCATACCCTTCATTCCTTCATAAATTAACTTCTTTAATTAATTAATTATCTGTATTTCCCTCACCCACCTAGAGTTACTCCTAGAATCACTCCTAGGTGTCCCCAAATTCCCTTACAGGTTTTAATAACTTTCCCTTTTAGTAAATTGCTAGCTCAGTTTAAATTAGAAATCTCTTAAATGGTATATGCTCCTACTAAGTTTGACCTTCCGCTTTTTCCCTTAAGTTCCGCTTTTTCCCTTTTTATGTTTCACCTCTTTTCCTAGTTTCCTAAAATTTTAGATTTTCCCTCTTTCCCCTTTTTAATTAGAACTTAAAAAGGAAGGTGTGGAATTTAACCCCTTTTCCCCTTTATCATTTAGTTAGTATATTTTAAATTATCAAAAATATAAAACAATAATTCCAACACATATTTTTTTTTTTAAATATCAAATTTTACCACTAGCGTAATTAGACGTAGATCTTAATTTTCGTGATGGGCAACATTTTATTAGTGAAAATGTTTTTTAAAACTTTCTTATCACATTGTTCAGCCTAAGGCCATATAGGTTCATTCATTTATCAATAACAAAACAACGTGCCCTTCAGGACGCACTAGGTGCTCCAAGGGTGCCACTCCCCTTAATCTATTTCCCTTGCACGACGTGCCCTTCAGGATGCACTACATGCTCCAAGGGTGACACTCACCTCTCTAATGACTTGGTAGACATCAATAACCCTTGGAGTCAATACTCCACCAGGTGAACTTATGGGAGACTAAGGGCCTCGAAGGAATAAGGCCCCCACCTTATTGCACGACCTTTAAAATCATCGTGAGCGACTGTCACAGTCTACCCTCACGACATCGTGGGTCCTCTTGAACTAGGTAAACGTTAACCTATGGTTTGAGCCACAGTGGGAGTGCTAGTAGGCTGTGGTAGGGCTATTGTCCACACCTCTCCCTCAACATCTCTGGTAATCGTGCGTGACCCCTTTACTCCACATGTGAGTCTGGTCGACAAGCTATGTTCAGCCTGCATCATCAACAAATCATGTTAGAACATATCCATATCATATAATCTAATCAAATTCACTAATATCACAGTAAAACAACCAAACTCCAATGGTACACTCCCTGAATGAATCTAGAGTCCAAGGGGTTCCATCGATGCCTTTGCATCCTCGAGGTCCAAAATCCTGCACACTCAGTAAACCGAGTCAATAGCACCTGTCTATGTCCATGTAGTAAAACAACATGTCATCAAACCATAATGCCTCATAATCAAAATCGAAAGTTTTAATAGAATAATAATCCGGATCACTTGCGAGCAAGTGTTCTCAAAGAATAAGTTCGCTCAGTGCACCAGAGCGGGATGTTACACTTTTTTGTTTCTTTTGACTCATTTAGTTTTACATTTTCATTGTTTTAAATAGTATATATAACCTTCATTGATCACCTAATTACACTTGAAGGTATTGAGTCTTACAACTATTTGCTTGTTTAGATTAGGATTACCTTCTATCATTGAATTCTCCTACTTTTTTACTTTCATAGATGATGCTACTAGAAAATGTTGGAGATATTTCTTGAAGCACAAGAAAGAAGTGTTTTAAAGGTTTCATGGATTTAAATCCTTTGTAGAATATAAAACAGGTTGTATCATAAAATATTCATAAGTGATCATGGAAATTTGTACATGTCTAATGATTTTACGTCCTTTTGCAATATATGTGGGTTCAAGAGGGAGTATTTCATTATTTGTACTCCTCAAAAGAAAGGGATTGTAGGAGGAGGAACAATAGAATTGTTAAAACTTAACGATGCATGCTGGAGGAGTTTGGTATTCCTCATTTCCTTTGGGCAGAAGCGTGCAATACTATTATGCCCATATTGAATAGGTTTCTTCATAAGTAATGAAGGGATGTTACACCTAAGGTGGAAATTTCTATGGTAAAACATCATGATGATCATTTTATAGTATTTGGTTCACCAACATATTCTTAGATAACTTCTGGGAAAAAAAAAAAAAAACGTGAATCTATTATCAAAAGAGGCATGTTTGATGGATATAATGATGAATCCAAAGAATATAGAATATTTGACCCTAGTGAAAGAAGATATATATTATGTAAGAAGAGATATATTATGTAGAGATGTTATTTTTGATGAATCGGGTTTCAAAATGATATCTATTAGTCTTGGTTTGAAATGCAACCAATTTTTATAGAACTCGATGTCGAGTTATTTGCAAAAGACAATGATGAGCCATGAATAATGAAATAAAATTAGAAGAATTAGATGATGTGAGTGGTGGAGACTAGTAGGATCATCATGAAATAGCTAGGGAGAAACTGGTGCAGATAAAGAAACTAGTAGATGGTTTAGGTTTAACACTTGATGACAAGGAAAACTTAATTCCTAGAAGTTCTACACAAACCATGATCCCAAATAAAAGGTAGGAATCTAATTTTTTTTCTTTAATGAGTGGCATGGTTGATTCTAAGCCCAATTGATTTTATGAGACTTCATGTTCTAGAGAATGGTTTGAATCCATGCAAGAGGAATATTAAAATATCATGAAAACTAATGTGTAGGATTGAGTTCCACTTCCTAAAGGAAAGACAATTATAGGTAGAATATAGATATTCAAGATAAAGCATAATGTTAATGGTTTTATAAAAAAACATAAGGGGAGTTGTTTTGTGAAAGGTTTAGTCAAAATATTTAAATTGACTATGATGATACATTTTCACCTATTGCTCGATATACGACCATTAGATGTGTACTTTCCGTGGTATTTATCATTGTAATCTTCATCAAATGGATGTGAAAAAAACATTACTAAATGGTGTTCAGGAAAAAATATAAATATGATAATCGTGTGGGTTTGAAGTTGTTGGTAAATAATATCTTTAATACAAGATGAATAAGGCCCTTTATGGTATTAATAAGGCTCGTTATGCTTGGTATACTCAAATTTATGAGTGGTTCCATAGAAAAGGTGTAAAGAAGTCATTTGTTGATGCTAATTTGTATTTTTTGTGTGATGGTTATATCATTGTGATTTTTTTTTCTATATGTAGATGATCTCATTTTGATAAGAAATGATGATCAAATAGTTCATTGGTTGAAGAATGAGTGATCTCAGGATTTGGGAATGAAGGATTTGGTTCCTCTTTACTATTGTCTTGTTTTGGAGGTGTTGTAGGATAAATACATGGGGGATTCACCTTGTTGACCAATATATTAGCATGTTCATTGATGACTTGGGGGTTTTAATATTTTGAAAAATAGATTCAATATATTGTACTTTATGTGGGGAGGGGAAAATGTGGGGTATGGGGGGGTTTATATTTATTGGGGGGTATAAAAAGGGGTATTTGGTAAAAATAGGGGATATCTAGTAAAAGTAAGGGGTTTTGTTACTGGAAAGATGTACTAGGAGCGAGGTTCAAAAAAAGCATTTCAGAAGGTATTTATCAATATCTACTGAATTTGGAGGTATTCATTAATATCCCATGAACGCACGTGCTATGTCACAAGTTCAATAAGTGAAAACTCTGTGGATAAATATAAGCTCATTTTTCCTCAATACAAGTATGCTATCGATATTTTGAAGAAATTAAAAATGGAAGGTTTCAAAACTATTTCTATGCCCATGGATCCTTGTGCGAAATTGATAACCAATGACCCAAGTAAATATGTGGATCCCACATTGTATCACCAATTGGTATCCTTATTTATTTATGTAATACTCATCCTGACTTATCCAATGCATTGGAAAGAAAGTAATTGAATTCTTTGTTATTTGAGTTGTACTATTTCCTATGATATTGGTTATGAAAGAGGTAATTATATGATCTTGGTTATGAAAGAGGTAATTATATTTATTTTCATGGTTATGTAGATGTTGATTGGGTAGGTTATGTGAACTCTAGAGAGTCTACAATGGGCTATTGTGTCTCACTAGGTTATGCTATGATTTCTTGGAGCAATAAATGACAAAATTAGGTTTATTTTTCATCTATAGAGGTTAAATATATTGTTGCTAACATTAGGATTTGTGAAGCAATAAATAATAAGAAAATTCTACTTGATCTTGGATTGATCGAGAAGAATCATAATCTTATTCATTGTAATAATAAATCATGTGAATTTGGTTGCAATAATAAGTCATGTGAAATTGGAAAACAACCATGTGTTTCATAATAAATCAAAACACATTGAGACCAAGTACAAAAACAACCATGTGTTTCATGTAGATTTTAACCTTGTACAATATTTACTGAAAATATATTTTCAGTAAAAGAATAGAAAAGATACAATTTGTTGTACCAACCCAATACCTTAACATAATATTTATAACCATATTGCTTCCTTAATTGCATGAGTGGTTGCCATGTATTCAACTTCTATAGTTGAAAATGCCACTACAACCTATCTTTTTCTCATCCAACTTATTTCTCCTCCAACAGGTTAAACACATACTCACTTGTAGATCCCCTACGATCCAGATCTCCAGCCCAGTCTGCATCCAAAAATCCATGTATATCCAACATTGTGTCCAATATCGGTATTCCTTGGTATAACAATCCATAGCTAGAAGTTCCACACAAATACCTAAAAACCCTTTTTACTACTTTCCAATGCTCCTTCCCTGTTTTTGACATATACCTGCTCAAAACTCCCATTGCATGTTCAATGTCCATTCTAGTATAGACCATTGCATACATCAAACTACCAACCACACTCACATATGGAACACGAGACATGTACTCCTCCTCTTCCTGTGTCTTGGGACATGGATCCACATATAAATTTACACCAACAAGAATAGGAACCTTGACTGGTTTACATTCCTGCATATTAAACCTCTGCAATATTGTCTCAACATATTTTCTCTGATTTAACCATATTTTCCTCTTTTTCCAATCTCTTTTAATTTCCATGCCCAAAATGAAATCTGAAGCACCGAGATCCTTCATGTCAAATTTAGAGGACAACTAAGTTTTCACATCCTGGATAATCTCCTTGTTGTTTCCTATCAACAACATGTCATCCAGATACAAGACCAAATAAATCAAATGATCACCAATTAATTTAAAATACACACAATGATCCTCTTTGGTTCTTGTGAAGCCAAGTCCCAACATATATAAGTATCAAATTTTCGATACCACATCCTTGGTGATTAGTTTAAACCATACATGGAATTTTGCAGCTTGCATACCAATTCCTTCTTTCCCTTCACAACAAATCCTTTTGGTTGCTTCATATACGTTTCTTCCTCCAGATCCCCATGTAGGAATCTTGTCTTCACATCCATCTGTTTTACTTCAAAATAAAATTTAGCAACAACAAATAACATAAATATTATAGAATCCCGCATGGGTGTAGATAGATTGGCAAGTGCCATGTAAATGGAAGGAAATTTGTAAAATGAAGTCTCATGTGTGATTCTCACCCGGATTTACTCGTGTGCCATTCTTGCAGGTTGGGTAGTTGCACCTGGGGTTATAGTGGTAGCGGACAGGGATTGACCCCGTGTCACATGAGTACGAGAGCCGCCAGTTGTTGATTCCCCCAGTACAAAAAAGGAAAAAAAAACATAAATATTATAGAAGTTAACTTGGAAACAGGAGAAAAAATCTCACCAAAATCAATTCCCTCAACCCGAGAATAACCCTTTGCTACTAACCGAGATTTGTATTTCTCCACTTTTCCTTCTGCATTCAACTTCCTTTTAAATACCCATTTGTTTGCAATGGGATTTCTTCCAGTCAACAAATCCACTAGATCCCAAGCCTCATTCTTATCCATGGATGCCATTTCTTTATCCATGGCCTTTCTCCAGAGATTTCCATCCTCTGAATCCACTACCTCCTTGGCAGTCCTAGGATCATCATCAATAATAGATGAAGCAAAATTTGAATGGAAATCATATGGAGTATACCTTTCTAGTAGCCTTCTTTCTCGAACCGATCTCCTTAATACTGGAGTATGAGGATATTCTTCTTTTGATTCATGTTCTTCTATAGAGTATGATTCATCATCCTTTAAATCAAACTCTATTTTCTTTGGTTCTTCCTTACTTGGTAGGACTTTCTGTTTAATAAAATCCTTCATTTCTCTAAATACCACCTCCCAACTATACACTACCTTCTTAGTTTCTGAGTTCCAAAGCTTATAATCTTTAAGACCATTTTTATACTGAATAAAGATACACTTTTCATCCTTCTTAACTAGCTTACTCCTATTTTCCTTTGGAACATGAACATATGCCTCACATCCAAATACCTTGAGATGTGTGAGAGAAGGTTTCTTATCAGTCCATACATCTTGTGGAGTCTTGTCATCTAACGCTGATGAGCGTGATCTGTAGGATAGTTAGCATGCAGTACCCACTACCTCTGACCATAATTCTTTCCCTAACCCGACATCACAGAGCATGCACCTTTCTTTTTCCATCAACTCCCTATTCACCCTTTCTGCAAATCCATTGTATTGAGGTGTCCATTGTAGAAATTTCGATACAAATTAATGTATTCCTGCGATTCTCCTGATCTAACAAGTTTCGTTATTGTTAAATACATAATCGCTTCTACTATTACTTTTGTGGAAGCAATTTAAACCACGATCACAACCATAAGAACAAAGTGAAATATCAATAACACATAACACAATAAGTTTTACCGGGAAAGCGTAAAGATAAAAACCCCACTATCATATATTATGTATATCATGAATCATGAAACAATATCATACAAAACTCTAATCCAAGAGCTCTCAGTACAATACAATCGTCTCACACTGTCATACACAAATTAGCAAATACATGCGCCAATTCCTGTGTCCAGACAACTTGCCTCCTCTGCACAAACTCTGCAAACCGAATTCTCACAATGAATCGAATGAATACAATTGCCTCGTTTCCGCATGCTCATAAGCATATCCACAGCATGTGTGAAAAAATCACAACTGATAGCCAATTGTCCCTTTCACCTGTTATCTCAACTGGTGCCCATTGGAACTAACATGCATGTAGTTAACCGTGGCGAATCTTCAGTTGCATGTGAGTTAACTGATTGTGAATTAATGAATAATTAAGTCACTGAACTCACACTAATACAACTAAGCTTAACTCACTTAACTACACTTATAATTCCGTTACAATTCCAAATCACTCAGTTATGAATGAGATAATAGATTAATATTTATTGTCTAATTTAATTAAGGGAAAACTAAATTAGACACATGTTTCTTGTTGACTTTTCAACATCCATCGAGTAGTATTATTCCTTTCTATACCACACTTCTTACATAATTATTCAAATTCATAACCACAGAACTCTCTGCCATTATCTGTCCTCAACAACTTAATTATTTTCTCTGTTTGATTCTCAACAACAAACTTATACTCTTTAAACCTTTCAAAGACTTCCAATTTTTTCCCGAGGAAATATATCCGAGTATTCCTCGAGAACTAATTTATAAATGAGACATAGTACACATATTTTTCCAATGATGGGATCGACATAGGTCTAAAAACATCAGTATGAATAGTTGTAAAATTCCTTCTGCCCTCCTTGCACCAGAGGGGAATCTTACCCAATCCTTCTTCTCATATACACAATCTTCAAAGAAATTAAAACCCATAGAGCAGTTAGAAATACATTCAAACATACATTTATCATGTATTAGTCGGAGACCCTTTTCTTCGATATTCCCCATTCTTTGATGCCACAACATAACCTTGTCTCCAAAAACTGTAGGAGTTCTTTCTTCTTCAACCCCAATCTCAGGAACAATGGAACTATTACACCCATCACTAATAGTGCTTCCTTGCAGCAGATACAGAGTTCCAAACCAAACTCCCTTCAACAATGGTGCAAACCCCCCTCCTCTCCAAGGGATACGTAACCTCCCAGTCTTAGGATCTTGTCAAGGATGACTTGAAACAACCTTCGATTCCCTGCTGGAACCTTTTATCAACAATCCACAGGTCTTTCCATACTTCCGCTCACGTGCTCAAGTCCCAAAATACTAGTCTCCTCCAAGTGACCACACCCATGACCATGCACTTAACTGAAAAACTGCATCATGACTTTGGTTCTCAAAGATATGAGTTAATCAAATCCTCGTCCTTCGAACTCCCAAGTCCTGAAATTGCAAAAGGGGATTAACTCGTATTATCTCCTCCCTTTACTTCTGCCAACATGAACTACAACTATAACCTAGGGCTAACCTTCCGAGTGCATCGGGATTTCGTGACTCGAAAACTCTTGAGGTGGTTCACCTCCATTCTCCTGATCCACCGATATCTGAAATCAACGGTGAACAATAGCTCTCCAGCCAATGGTTGTGATCGAATTGCGATTTCATGTTTCTTGAGTTCTCACAACCTTCTACCTCCAACTTCCTGATTCATGAATTAGTGAAATACTAATCAATCGCCGCATGTCCTTCCTCTATGAATGGATACAATCACTTCGTGGATGTGGATTTCGCGAATTCTTCGCGATTCCACCTTTTCACCTTTTTTTTTTCTCACCCTGTAAGTCAGCGAAAAATTTCTCTCTTGCCACATATCCCTTCAAAAAACGGTCCCGATGATTTCGGGATTTCGTGATTCAAGGTTTCACGAATTTCACTCTGCTTCTATCAATTTCTTTGATCTTGTGAAATTATGATAAGTCCTCACACTAACTAGTGCACTACTTCTCTGAGATCTAACGACATGAAATATTTCGGCTCTTCCTTAGGGGATCTTGACCTTCGTTCATATACAACCTTGAAATTCCTTTTCTGAAGGGTTTCTCCTGCTCAACCTTCTGTGCTTGTTCCTCTTTCAAACTTCATTCCTTCAGGACAAAGAAGGTTTTTTTTTTCTAAGTTTCCCCTCTCGAGATTTAAGACGACTACTCCTCCTAAGATTCTAGTAAATGAAGTTTAAATATCTCCCTTTGCACACTTTCACTCTTCGTCTTCTTCAAAAGCCGCTATGACTCCCTCTTGGCATACTATGTGCTCAATGTCCCGAGCATTCAAACTTTAACACAAGTTTGTTCGTATGTGCACTCCTTGCGCTCAATATGTACACTCTTCATACGAAACCTCCTTATTATCTCTTCTGAGATTTTAAGTCGAAAAATACTTCTTCAGACACACTCCTTGAGCTCTTCATGCACTCCTTGCATAATCTTACAGAAGAGAAACAATTGAAACTCATTCAATTATTCATTCCTACATTATGAAAATCATTCATTCATAAACATAATAAAACAATCAAAACTATAACAGTATGACACTGCGTATCTGGGTAAAGTTTCTATGCTCGATTCATTTTCAGAAGAACAAATAGTTATAGTAGTTATCTCCTTCACAACTATTACAATGAAAACATGTCTAAGGACCCAGAGCTTCTTCGCTCTCTATCCTCCTATCTAAACATTATTACCTCTCTATCAAGTAGTTACCTATTAAATTAATGCAACCTAATGATTAATCAAGATAATATACCGCACCTGTAATACATTTACATTCGTGTAAGGATGTACATTGAATGTCATCATTTCAAATGGTGGCCTAATTTTACAGACTATTAAATTTAATTAATGACAAAACCAAAAAAATACCATCGCTGCTAAGCTGGTTGAAGGGTCGGTTTAGCTCCTTCGATGTGTTGAGGTGTCGATTATGATTCCACCTCTGCCCCTTTTTTATGTGACTGCAATTCTCCTGCATCATACTCCTCTATCCAAAATATTCATGGACTCCTATCCATGATCTCTCGCACTATTTTTCCATGCTTCAAAATATCAGGTTTAGTTACCCAACTTGAATCTTCCACAGGGTGATCTTTCCACTATTCTAGATAATTCTTTCTTATGGTTTTCGTTCCAACTCTTTGTTCTAAAATTTTCTCCATCTGAGGTTTTTATACAGTAGGCATTTGTTCTTCCCATGGAATTTTTTCCCGATCATCCAATTATCCTGTGTCATTTATGTTATAAGGATACAAATTTGCAACATTGAATATCAGTGATATTCCAAAATTGTCTGTCAACTCAATCTCATAAGCATTTGCTACAAATTTCCTAAGGATCTTACATGGTCCTATATTTTTCATCTTCAACTTATTATATGTTCCTCTTGGAAACCTCTCCTTCCTCAAATGAGCTAAAACTTCATCTCCCACTTCAAATTGAACTTCCCTTCTCTTATGATCGACTATGTCCTGATACTTTTGATTACTATCTTGTATATGCTTCTTAACTTGATCATGAAGTCTTTGCATTTCTGTAGAAAAATCTTCTACTCCAGTGCTCCTGAATTCATCTTGTTTCAATTCTCTCAATTTTTCAAATCCTCTCGGTTGTCTTCCATATACTATCTCAAATGGAATTTTTCCAGTGCTTCTATTAACTAAATTATTAAATGCAAATTTTGCATGTGCTAGAATCTGATCCCACTGACGACCTTGTTCAGTGACTAAAGTCCTTAACAACTTTCACAAACTCTTGTTCACCACTTCAGTCTGTTTGTCTATTTGAGGGTGATATGATGAACTAAAAGATAAGTTAGATCCCAACCTCTTCCATAGATTCCTCCAAAAGTGTCCCACAAACTTAGTATCCCTGTCTAAAACTATGCTTCTGGGCAATCCATGTAATATCACAACTTCTCTGAAAAACAAATTGGCTATGTATGTAGCATCATTTGTCTTTTGGCATGGTATAAAATGTGCCATATTGGAAAATATATCAACCACAACAAATATGGAATCACTTCCCTTCTGGGTTCTAGGTAATCCCAATACAAAATCCATACTAATTGCATCCCAAGGCCTTTCTGGAATAGGCCATGGTTGATACAAACCATTGTTTTGTCTCTTCCCTTTTGCATGTTGACAAATCTTACATCAATCTACAAATTTCTTCACATCTACTCTCATATCTGGCCAATAATACAAACTACTCAGTTGTGCAAATGTTTTGTCATGACCAAATGTCTGGCTAAACGTCCACTATGTTTTTATTTCAACAAATTGTCTCTCATTGAACATATTGGTATACATAATTGGCTTCCTTTAAACAACAATCCATCCTGGATCAAATACTCTGACCATGAGTGGTTATCCCTTAACAAAGGATTTTCATATTCTTCGTAAGCCTCCTTAAAATATGAATCTTCCTGATACATTTCCTTAAGGTACTCAAACCCTAAGGTCTTCATCTGAAATTCCTGTACAACCAAACTTCTCCTTCTCAAAGCATCTGCAAATTTTTTTGCACTTCCATAAATATGTTTAATGATAAATGTAAATTTCTGAATGAATTCTACCCACTTAGCATGTCTCTAATTCAACTTTTCTTGCCTAGTAATAAATTGCAAAGATTGATTATCACTATACAAAACAAACTCTTTTGGAATTAAATAATGTCTCCATTTTTTCAAAGGTTGAATCACTGCATAAAACTCCTTTTCATATGTAGAATATTTCTCCTTGGAATCATTCAAATTTTCATTGAATTAAACAACTCGCCTATTGTCTTGACTCAAAACTACTACAATGGATATCCCACTTGCATCATACCTCACCTGAAATGTCTTTCCAAAATCTAGTAAAACCAGAACTGGTTTCTCTATTATCTTATTTTTCAACACTCTTAATATTTTCTCAGCCTCCTCTGTCCAATTAAAATACTTATGTTTCTTATTCATAGCATCCATCATGGGTGCACATATACCATTAAAAATTCTGATAAATTTTCTATAAAAATTTGCTAAACCATGTTAACTTTTCACCTCAAATATACTCCTGGGTGATGGCCATTCTTTGATTTCTCTGACCTTTTCTGGATCCATCTTCAATTCATTTGAAGAGATAACAAAACCCAAATATATGAGCTCTATCTTCATAAAAGAACTTTTCTTCAAGTTTATTAACAACTTTTCTTGCTGCAATCTCCTCATCACTAATGTCAAGTGATTCAAATGTTCTTCCTCTGATTAAATTGTTGAAAACTTATATATCATCCAGATATAGATTGACAAATTTACCTATGAAGTCCTTCAATACTTCATTCATCAACCTCATATATGTTCTTGGAGCATTTGTCAATCCAAATGGCATGACTAGCCATTCATACAAACCTTCATTTGTCTTGAATGTTATTTTCCATTCATCTCCCTCTCTCATTATTATATGATGATATCCACTCTTCAAATCTATTTTTGAAAAATAGGTTGCTCCACTCAAACAATCCATAAAATCATCCATCATGGGTAAAGGAAATCTAAACCTGATGGTTATCTTCTTGATGGCTCTAGAATCTGTACACATTCTCCATCCCCCATCCTTATTTGGACTCAATACAATTGGTAATGCACATGGGCTCAAACTTTACCTGACTAAGCCTTTATCCAACAATTCTTGAACTTGATTATTAGATTCTTCATTCTCTCGAGGTGTTAACCTATACGTTAATTTATTTGGTAAACTGGTTGTTGGAATCAAGTCAATATGATGGCTAATACTCCTAATAGGTGGTAATGAGTGAGGCAACTCATCCACTACTATGTCAGCAAAATTCTCCAACAATTCGTGTATCTCTTTAGGTAAATCATCCACATAAGTATTGGTAAGGATAACTCTTGGTTTCCTTACTACAACAAATTGCATTTCCTGATGTTTCTTGACCTCCCTCAAGAGTTCCTTCCAACATATTCCCTATCTTTCCATAGGAATAACATTTAAATCCACCTCCTATACTTCTTCCTCTTCCTCAAGGAAAATAATTTCTCCCACCAAACGGTCTTCTTTGGGAACTTCCTCCTCTTTCAAAACGACCATATGGATTCTCATTCTCATTCTTAGATTTCGGTGCCTTATCATAGACAACTCTATTACCTCTATTTAAGCCTTTGCTTTTGTTTCGTTGAATCTGGTTTCTGGAAAACTTTTCTTCTTCCTTCAGTGCAATATGATAAGCATATTCTACTGTCCTCACATTCATCATACAGATTTCATCCTGAATTTCATACCTCAAACCATTTATATACCTAAAAATTTTTGCATCATCCTTCTCTCTATGTCCAGTCCTAATATTCAACCTATAAAATTCTTCTGTATACTCTTTCACTGTCATACCCCTCTGTCTCAGGTTCTACAATTTTCTAAACAACTCTATCTGATAATCCCTCGATGTGAATTTATCCTTCAATTTGGCTACCATCCTATCCCAATTCTTTATCTTTGGTTTTCCTTTCCTCCTTATTTCTTCATGTAGTTCATCCCACCACAGTGCTACATGTCCTTTTAATCTCATGACGACATGTCTCACCTTCCTTCCTTCATCAACCTCTTCATAATCGAAATACTTATCCAGGGACCTTATTCAGTCCAACAAGTCTTCGACATCCAAGTTACCTTCATACATTGGGATGTCCATCTTTTCTCTATCTCCCAACTTCACAACAACTTTCAGTAAGTGTTCTTCAGCCGTATCTTCCCCTATAATTTATTCAATTTCTATTTCTTCGCTTTCTGCATCACTGACCTCTCCAGTGGTAGGTTTTCTCCTCTATATAGATTCCATCACTTCCAAATTTATGTGAGGTTCTCTCATTTCTCTTCCTAAAACAAGATTTTCTATAGCAGGTCTTGTGCGTATCCTCGACGACATCGCTTAAACTATTCCCCACACACTGTGTTCAACTTCAAATACTTTTCAGGCTCTGATACCACCTGGTGAAAACCCCCCTCCTCTCTAAGGGAAATGCAACCTCTTGGTATTAGGATCTTCTCAAGGTTGACTTCAAACAACCTTCAATTCCCTACTGGATCCATTAAGCAACAATCCACAGGTCTTTGCAAACTTCTGCTCGTGTGCTCAAGTGCCAATATATTTGTCTCCTCCAAGTGACCACACCCATGACCATGCACTTAACTGAAAAGGCGTGTGGTAACTTCTTTTATCGGTGATATGAGTTAATCGACTCCTTGTCCTTCAAAATCCCGAGTCTGAAAATTGTGAAAGGGGATTAACTCATATTAGCTCCTCCCTTTACTTCCACCAACATGACCTCTAGCTATAACCTGGGGCTAACCTTTTGATAACATTGGGATTTCGTGACTCACAAACTTCTGAGGCAGTTCACCCCCATTCTCTCGATCCTCCGATATCCGAAATTGCAAAATTTCAGGGCACCAAATCAACGGTCACCAACAGCTCTCCAGCTAATGACTGTGATCGAATCACAATTTTGTGTTTTGCGAGTTCTTGCAACCTTCTACCTCCAACTTCCCGATTCACAAATTAACAAAATGTAATCGATTGTCGCGTGTCCTTCCTCAATGAATGAATACAATCACTTCACATATTTGTATTTCGTGAATTCTCCGCGATTCCACCTTTTGACCTTTTTTTTTTTTTCACCCTGCAATTCAGCGGAACACTGCTCTTTTTCTGCGTGTCCCTTCAACAAACGGTTCCGATTATTTTGGGATTTCTCAAATTGGGGTTTTGCGAATTTCACTCTGCTTCTGTCAATTTATTTCATCTTGCGAAATTCCAATAAGTCCTTGCGCTAACTAGTGCGCTACTTCTCTGATATCTAACAGCTTGAAAGATTTCGGCTCTTCTCTAGGGTATCTCAACCTTCGTTCATATCCAACCTTCAAATTACTTTTCTGAAGGGTTTCTCCTGCTCAAACTTATGTGCTTGTTCCTCTTTCAAACTTCATTCCTTCAGGACTCAAAATTTTTTTTTTTTCTAAGTTTCCCCTCTCGAGATTTAAGACCACTAATCCTCCTGAGATTCTAGTAAATGAAGTTTAAATCTCATCCTGCACACACTTGCACTCTGCATCTTTTTGAAAAGTCGTTCGGACACCCTCCTGGCATACTCTGTGCTCAATCTCTTGAGCATTCAAACTTTAACACAAGTTTGTTCTTATGTGCACTCCTTGTGCTCAATATGTACACTCTGCATACGAAACCTCCTCGTTATCTCTTCTGAGATTTTAAGTCGAAAAAGACTTCTTCACATGCACTCCTTGCACTCTGCATGAAATCCTTGCATAATCTTACATAAGAGAAACAATTGAAACTCATTCAATTATTCATTCCTACACTATGAACATCATTCATTCATAAGCATAATAACACATTCAAAACTATAACAGTATCACACTACGTATGTGGGTCAATTTTCTCTATTCTATTCATTTTTAGAAGAAAACATAGTTACAGTAGCTATCTCCTTCACAACTATTACAATGAAAACTTGTCAAAGGATCCAAAGATTCTTCTCTCTCTAGCCTCCTATCTAAATAATATTACCTCTTGCTCAGGCGGTTACCTACTAAATTAATGCAACCCAATGACTAATCAAGCTAAGATCCCACACATGTAATACATTTACAGTTGTGTACGGATGTACATTCAATGCCGACATTTCAAATAGTGGCTTGAATTTATAGACTATTAAATTTAATTAATGAGAAAAACTAAAAAAGTCCATCGCCACTAAGTTGGTTGAAGGGTTGGTTTGGCTCCTTCGATGTGTTGAGGTGTTGATTCTGATTCCACGCCTTCTCCTTTTTTATGTGACTACGATGCTCCTGCATCAAACAACACCATTACTCCTTAAACCATCCTGCATGTTTCATTTTCAAATATTGTTTTTACCCCTATATCGCCCATTTTGCTTACAAAAATCAAATTTTTGGCCAATCCTGGGATGTGTAGAACCCTTCCATCTAAGAGCGTCAACTTGAATTTTCCTCAACCTATGATTCTGGTTGTCGAATCATCACGTAGGAAAACATTACCTCCATCATACCTTTGATATTCACAGAACCACTCCCTATGGGGAGTCATATGAAATGATGCACCTGAGTTGACCAACCATGCCTCATGATCTGCATGTGTTCTTGAAGAATCCAAGTACACATTCCCTCCTTCTTCCATGGAGGCCTTTTGTTCTTCCTTGGAGGATCTACACTGCTTCTTGTAGTGCCCTTCTTTTCCACATTTCCAACATACCTTTACAAATTTTTTGGGAGATTTAGATATACCCTTGGACTTAGATCTCCCATTTGATAACTTAGATCTATTTATTTCCTGGGAGCGTACTCTTGCAAATAATGTGTTTGTGCTCTGTCCTTCAATATTCTTCTATCTCATCTCCTCCAACAATAAGGATGAGACCACTTCATCAAACTTCAAGCCAGTTGTGTTACTACCTATGGCCACAACCAAACTATCCCACGAGTCTGGTAAAGAACGCAGTAAATCGATACACTTATGTTCATATGAAATTTTAGTCTCAACAGATACTAACTGACTTAACATAGTATTCAAGTTGTTTAAATTCTTTGCCACTGAGTTTTTGTCTCTCATACTCAGGTTATACAAATTATTTCTTAGGAATAGTTTATTTACTGGGGACTTAGACTGATACAACGTCCCCAACATATCCCATAAATCCTTGATTGTAGCTTCCTCTAACACATTCAGTAATACTGAATCTAAGAGACATAGTCGAATTGTTCTCTTCACCTTCTGATCCAAATTTTTCTAGTTATATGTTGAAGTTATTGTAGGTGCAGTACTTGGATCTACCACAATCCACTGATATCTATCCACCAACATATCTTCCAACTCGAGCTTCCACAACTCAAAAAATTTCCCATTAAAATTCTCGGTCTCCATTTTCGAATTGCTCGCTATTTGTTTTTACCTAAAAAAAAAATACCACATATCTCCCACTGTAACAAGGCTTATCGCAGTTCCAAGACAAACCCCTGACCACAAAGGAATCCCCCTGAAGCCAACAAACCTCTGATACCAAATGCATATTTTAACCTTATACAATATTTACTGCAAATAGTTTTTTAGTAAAAGAATAGAAAAGATACAATGGAAAATACAAACATTACAAAGATATTTTTCCTTGGAAACTGAAACTGGGAAAACCAACATATTCTATATTCATTCATTATGATACATTTTTTACAGTAAAATATACATATAGGATCCAGTGGCATTCAAAACCTTAAGCCAATGACCTGGATTAGTCAACAACTCGAATTCCTTAACTGGAAATAGAAAACCATCGGCAAAAACCATGTGCCGAAAAACCACCCAACAATGGATATCAAAATGGAGGCAATAAGAAAAAATGAGGCAAAAATGTGACACGTTTCCTGAGGCAAAACCCCCTAAACCCAACATTTCATAATAAATCAAAACTAGAGATTCTACAATGGGCTATTGTTTCTCACTAGGTTATGATATGATTTCTTGGAGCAGTAAATGACAAAATTATGTCTCGTTTCTTTGTCATCTACAAAGGTTAAATATATTATTGCTAACATTAGGAGTTGTGAAGCAATAAAAAATAAGAAATTTCTACTTGATTTTGGATTGATGGAGAAGAATCTTACTCTTATTCATTGTAATAATAAATCATGTGAAGTTGGTTGTAATAATAAGTCATGAAATTGGAAAACAACCATGTGTTTCATAATAAATCAAAACAACCAAGTACCAAAACAACAATGTGTTTTATAATAAATCAAAACAACAATGTGTTTCATAATAAATTAAAACACATTGATACCAAGTGCATGTGTTTTACAATAAATAAAAATTGTTTCATAATAAATCAAAACACATTGAGACCAAGTACAAAAATAACCATGTGTTTCATAATAAATCAAAACACATTGAGACCAAGTACAAAAGCAACAATGTGTTTCATAATAAATAAAAAACAACAATGTGTTTCATAATAAATCAAAACACATCGAAGCGAAGTACAAGTATTTCATAATAAATAAAAACACTACATTGAAACCAAGTACATGGAGAACATTGTTTTGTTGAAGATAATGTAGTTCATATATTATAAGAAGGAGATGTATATTATAAGAAGGAGATTTGCATGAAATACTCTTTTATATTATAAGGAGATTTACATAGAATATTGTTCTATTGAAGATAATATAGTTCATATATTCATGAAAGCCTTACTTAAATCAAAATTTGAATATCGTAAAATTGGACTCACTCAAAATTGAATATTGTAAAATTGGACTCAGTACCTAAATCAAAATTTAAATATTGTAAAATTGAAATCAATCAAAATTTGAATATTGTAAAATTGGATTCAGTTTGTGTGTACATAAAATCAACCTCAAGAGGAAATCAAAATTTGAATATTGTAAAATTGGACTCAGTGTGTATGTACATAGCACTAACCTCAAGAAGAAGTCTTAAATTTGAATATTATAAAATTGGACTTTTGTACATAGCACTAATCTCAAGAGGAAGTCTTACGAGCCTTACCTAAACCAAAATTTGAATATTGTAATATTGGACTTATCAAAATTTGAATATTGTAATATTGGAATCAGTTTGTGTGTACATAGCACTAACTTAAAGAGAAAGTTTTAGCAGCCTTACCTAAACCAAAATTTGAATATTGTAATTATCAAAATTTGAATATTGTAATATTGGAATCAGTTTGTGTGTACATAGCACTAACTTAAAGAGAAAGTTTTAGCAGCCTTACCTAAACCAAAATTTGAATATTGTAAAATTGGACTTAATTTGTGTGTACATAGCACTAATCTCAAGAAGAAATCTTAGCAAATGTGATTAAGAGTTAATTGAAATTTTTTTATTTTTTAATAATGCTCAAAATAATATTTACTCTTGATTTGGTTTGGATAATGTAACCAAGTATTAGAAAATATTTACACGTATTAAAAAATATTTACACTTGAAGATTTATTATTTTTTAATAATAGCCCAAATAATATTTACTCTTGACTTGGTTTGGATAATATAACCCAGTATTAGAAAATGTCACTATAGTGCTACTTAAAATTTATTATTTTTTAATATTGCTAGAATTCATGCTTACTATTGCGCTAGTGCTACTTAAGATTTATTATTTTCTAATAATGCTAGAATGAATACTTACTATTGACGTGGTGACGTGGTTTTGATAATGTAACCAAATATGCATTTTGTATTATTGGGGAGTTTAGATAATGTAACCAAATATGCATTTTATATTATTGGGGAGTTTATATTATTGTGGTGTATTTGATATTATTGTGGGGTTTGTTGATTTTTAACTTGGTATGAAATATTCTTTGGGTTTGGATAATATAAACATATATACAGTTTTTAAATATGCATTTTATTATGGAGTGATTTTGTTGATTTTAATTGATATGAAACATTTTTTCCATTAAAATTATGATTTTGACAGTAGAATGTGTCAAAAACATTTTATATATAAATTCAAAGTGCAAATAATTCTAATAAAATAAATCATTAATTTTTATGTTCTATGTATAACTTCAAACTTGAAGTTGAGTTCAATGTGGTGTGATAAAGAGTTAGAGGAAAAAGGAAAATTAAGGTATTATAAAGATGTAATCAACTCTAATATAGAAGATCAAAATTATCTCTCTGTTTTGCCAAGTGTAAAGAAAAAAATAAGCATTGCTAAGATAAGAACAAATTCTCACAAGCTTCATAGTGAAACTGGGTGTTGGTCAATTCCTAAAACGCCATGGGATGAAAGAGTGTGTCACCTTTGTGACACTAAGAAGGTGAAGATGAAAAACACTTTCTCTTAAGCCTATCTCATTTTCAAAATATTGATCACACTACCAACCTTCCTAACCTCTTAACTAAACAAAAGTATGGTGATCTTGAAAAGCTTCTCTTAATGCTTTTCGAGCACGGAAACAAAATTCTAAAGAATCACAAGTAATCACTTACCCTCTTAAGGTCCGATAGACCAATTAGGTCTTAGTGGACATTAATCATCATCATCATCATCATCATTATCAATAAGAAGATCAATGCAACAAATAATTCTAATGAAATAAATCAGAAGATCAATGAAACAAAAAATTCTAATGAAATAAATCAGAAGTTGAATTCATTGCAATAAGAAGATCAACCAAACAAATAATTCTAATGAATTAAATCATTCAATTTTTATATGATTTTCTGTATGTATAAATTCAACTCGACTTCAATGAAATAAATAAGTCATTTTTTATGAAATAAATTATTCAATTTTTATATGATTTTCTGTATGTATAAATTCAACTAGACTTCAATGAAATAAATAAGTCAATTTTTATGAAATAAATAATTCAATTCAATTTTTATATGATTTTGTGTATGTATAAATTTAATTTGACTTGAAATAAATAAGTCAAATGAAACAAATAATTTAATGAAACAAATAACTCTAATAAAATAAATCTTTCAATTTTTATATGATTTTCTTTATGTATAAATTCAACTCGACTTCAATGAAATAAATAAGTCATTAGTTATGAAATAAATAATTCAATTGAAATAAATCATTCAATTTTTATTTGTTATGATTTGTATGTATAATTCAATTTGTATTTGTTATGATTTGTATGTATAATTCAATTTCTATATTATAAATTCAACTTGACTTCAATGAAATAAATAATTTAATATTTATTTGTTGTGATTTTTCAACTTTAAATTCAACTTGACTTCAATTAAATAAATAATTCAATTTTTATTTGTTATGATTTTCTATAATAAATTTGTTATGATTTGTATGTATAATTCAATTTGTATTTGTTATGATTTGTATGTATAATTCAATTTTTATTTATTATGATTTTCTATAATAAATTTGTTATGATTTGTATGTATAATTCAATTTATATTTGTTATGATTTGTATCTATAATTCAATTTGTATTTGTTTATTATGATTTTTCAACTTGATCTCAATGAAATAAATAATTCAATTTTTATTTGTTATGATTTTCTATAATAAATAATTCAATTTTTTTACTATAAATTCAACTTAAGTTGACTGAAATAGATAATTAAATTTTTATTTATTATGATTTTCTATAATAAATAATTCAATTTTTATTTGTTATGATTTTCTATAATAAATAATTTAATTATTGTAATATAAATTCAGCTTGACTTATAAACAATTCAATTTTTATTTATTATGATTTTCTATAATAAATAATTTAATTTTTATTTATTATGATTTTTCAATTTTAAATTCAACTTGATTTCAATGAAATAAATAATTTAATTTTTATTTGTTATGATTTTCAATGAAATAAATAATTTAATTTTTATTTGTTATGATTTTCAATGAAATAAATAATTCAATTTTTATTTGTTATGATTTTTTATATGTATAAATTCAACTTGATTTTAATGGAATAAATAATTTAATTTTGAATTTCCATTAATAATTATTCAATTTGATTTTCTCTATGCATAAATTAAACTTGAATTTGTGTATAAATTCAAGTTTTCAACCTGATTTTATGTATAAATTGAATTTATAAAATTCAATTTGACTTCAATGAAATAAATAATTCAATTTTTATTTATTATGATTTTCTATAATACATAATTCAAACAATGAAATAAATAATTTAATTTTTATTTGTTCTCATTTTCTATATGTATAAATTCAACTTGATTTTAATGAAATAAATAATTCAATATTCAATTTCCATTAATTGTTATTCAACTTGATTTTCTCTCCATACATAAATTCAACTTGAATTTGTGTATAAATTCAAGTTATAAAATTCAACTTGAATTTATTTATAAATTCAAGTTATAAAATTCTACTTGAATTTATGTATAAATTCAAGTTATAAAATTCAACTTGATTTCAATGAAATAAATAATTCATTTTTTATTTGTTATGATTTTTTATAATAAATAATTCAATTTTTACACGACACTTGCCAATCCCTCTACACCCATGTGGACCTTTTTAAATTCAACTTGACTTAAATGAAATAAATAATTTAATTTTTATAATTCAATTTTTATTTGTTATGAGAAATAAATAATTCCATTTTTATTTGTTATGATTTTCTATATGTATAAATTTAACTATAAATTCAATTTGAGAAATAAATAATTTAATTTTTATTTGTTATGATTTATTTGTTATGTATAAATTTAACTATAAATTCAATTTAACTTGAAAAATAAATAATTCAATTTTAATTTAATTTTTATATGTTAAGATTTTTTTATATGTATAAAAAATAAATAATTCAATTTTTATTTTTGTTATGATTTTTATTTTTATTTGTTATGATTTTTTATATGTATAAATTTAACTTGATTTTAATTTCAATGGAATAAATAATTATTTTTTATTTATTATGATTTTCTGTATGTATTAATTCAACTTGATTTCATTGAAATAAATAATTTAATATTCAATTTCCATTAATTATTATTTAACTTGATTTTCTTTAATGAAATAAATAATTTAATTTTTACTTTATGATTTTCTCTATGTATAAATTTAACTTATTTTTATATATAAATTTAATCTGAATGAAATAATTAATTTTCTTTAATGAAATAAATAATTTAATTTTTATTTGTTATGATTTTCTATATCTATAAATTCAACTTGATTTTTATGCATAAATTCAATCTAAATGAAATAAATAATTCTTTTATTTATTTGTTAGGATTTTATGTATGTATAAATTCAACTCGATTTTAATGCATAAATTCAACTTAATTTTAATGCATAAATTCAACTTGATTTTAATGCATAAATTCAACTTAAATGAAATAAATAATTCAATTTTTATTTATTATAATTTTCTGTATGTATAAATTCAACTTGATTTCAATGTGAAATCCATTCTCTAAGAAATCACAATAATCCATCCGCATAGTCAATCATTGTCAGGTAATAAAAACCGGCTACCGGATTTTCAGCAACTTTCACCATGTTTGCGCGGGATTGATTCGATTGAGTTCTTTTGTGACAATAGTTTCTACTATGGTTTCTATGTTTGCCTCGTGATTAGGGGAGAACTTGATTTCAATGGAATAAATAATTCAATATTCAATTTCCATTAATTATTATTCAACTTGATAACTTGATTTTCTTTATGCATAAATTCAATTTTTCAACTTAAATTTGTGTATAAATTTACACAAATTCAAGTTATAAATTCAACCTGAGTTTTTTAATAAAATCAAGTTATAAATTCAACCTGAGTTTTTTAATAAAATCAAGTTATAAATTCAACGTGAGTTTTTTAATAGCATAAATAATTTAATGTTTAGCGCGTATTTAATAATGTTCATATAAAGTTTTCAACCTGATTTTAAGTATAAATTCAAGTTATAAACTTTATGTATAAATTCAAGTTATAAATTCAACCTGAGTTTTCAACCTGATTTTATGTATAAATTCAGGTTATAAATTCAACCTGAGTTTTTTAATAGCATAAATAATGCAATGTTTAGCGCGTATTTAACAATGTTCATATAAATTGTTATTTGTTATGATTTTTCCCTTAACCGTGCTGGAGTTAGTATTGTTGACCTGAAATCTAGATGGGATAATGTGTCAATCTTTAATTACACATATGTATATGTATAAATTAAGCTCATAGAATAAATAATTGCAATGGAATAACTAATATATATAACTTATATAGAATAAATAATTGCAATGGAATAACTAATATATACAACTTAAGCTATATATAACTTATATATAACTTAAGGTCAATAGAATAAATAATTGCAATGGATTAAGTAATTCAAAAATTAAGCTCAATAGAATAAATAATTGCAATGGACTAAGTAATTCAAATTTTTGTGTGTATTATAATTATAAATAACTAATTCATTTTAATTATGTGTATGGAATAACTAATTCATTTTAATTATGTGTATTATAATTATAAATAATTGCAATGGAATAACTAATTCATTTTATTGTGTGTATTATAATTATAAATAATTTCAATGGAATAACTAATTCAATTTTTTGTGTATTATAATTATAGCCATGTAAATTGTTGTTTTTTCTTCCATTTTGTCATGGTGCAAGTAGATTATAATTCTGTGAATTTTGTCAAGTAGATTATAATTCTGTGAATCTTGTCATGGTGCAAGTAGATTATGATTCTGTGAATTTTTGTGTGTATTATAGTTATATCCATGTAATTATAGCATTATTTCTGTCCTTTATTACAGAAAAGGGAAGAGATCGGGCCATGATGTAAGTGAAAAGTGGTGAGCATTGAATGAGAGGCTATATATATAAAAGCAGAAACCAAAAATACATAGCGGTAGTGCCTCCCTTATTTAGGGACATACATAGCATACATGCAGTATCTATATTTTCTWCTTCGTCGCTCACTTAAAACTGCTGCCCGTCATGAAATAGCCTGTCCASACACCAGCAGTAAAACAACAAATGACTTAAATTCATCATTAACTGTGGCATGGAATAACAAAAACATGACTGAATGAAAATTTTGCATAGCCACGTTATATTGATAGATGGACCGCTTCTTCATAATTATGATACGTCATAATTGGTACCGTTGATTGAAGGACTTACGAGAGTGGCGTTGAATATCGCAGCGGCGGGGGGGCTCGCGAACGTTGCAGGTATTCGGAAGGTATG
>ML818223.1:89088-101547 GCA_009831015.1 Picea engelmannii
AGAAATAACCTTCTAGCAAAGTTAACCATTTTTCTAGGGCTTCTGCATCTATCTGTCCTTCAAATACAGGAATCTCAAAATTAACTTGTACCTTGAAAGGAGAGGTGCCTCCAAAGTGGTCGCTTGATGAAGATGCGCCTGATTCTATCAGTGGGCATTTAAGGATGTGGGAAAAATTCTCCATCATTTCGTCCCTCTATCACGTGAGAGCTTGCTCAAGAAATAGATTGATAGGATCGTCTGCTCCGTCGATTTTATTTTCTTCCGTCATTGAGGGTTTCTTGGGTGTGAGAGGGAGATTTTATTCAAGAGAGACAAGCTCGAGACCCAACTTGCTATACTTGGACCTTGTCAGGGACATGCACTGAAAAAAAGAATCAAGAGCAACCTGCTCTGATACCACTGATCTGGATTATTTTCGGCACAAAATGAGAGTGGAGATATAATAAAGAAATTCACAAAGATATCGCGTATATCCAGTAATATAACAGAAATATATCATAGATGCAACCATAAACACAGATATACAGTAATACACGATTTCTATTAATGAAAGAAATGTACAGAGACTGTAAAAATACAAAGTGAAAGAATCGCTAGAATGTTGGTATCTTATCTCTGAGAAGAGATGTGACGGCTACTCGCATTTGCAAGAAGATGATTACAATGAGGCTCTAGAGGACTTTTTACAATAAACAGGAATGCCAAAAGTCCTAGACATCCAAAAACCTAACCCTAGGAGATGAAGCGCCAAAAGTCATGTGGGCCTCGTTTGGGTAAGTTAGTACATCAACTTCCCGGGGTCGTAACTTTTGCATACGATCTCCATTTTAGGCATATGATAGCTCGTTGGAAAGGTATCATTGAGGAGATTCATTGAGAACCTCGATCTCAAAAACCTTCATTTAGGCCCTCAAAATGGCCCCGGAAGTTAAAACCTGCTAAAACTAGTAAATTGCCGAAATTGCCAGAAAATTGTTTTGAGCCAGTCGGAAAAGGTGGGTGGCCACCGATATCCACTTGGATCAATCCTCCCTCCTTAGGAAGAAATGGTATCCATTGTGTTGAGTTCCCAGGGGAGAGGGAAAAGCGTTTGCTGGATTTGCATCTAGGTGAGCTGCTTGTATTGCTGGAGACGTTGCACTGCTTAGTTTGTGGAAGTCTGTCATGAACCTGTTGAAGTTGAGGTTATTCAAAAAGTCGAGCTATATAAGAGGAAGGTGTGCAGAAGGAATCTTTGTTCTTTGTTGCAACCTTTTCAACCTGCTTCTGTTGGATAGAAGGTGCAGGGGGAAAGACTGTAGTGGTTGCAATGTCCTTCTATTCCCCTTTTGAACAGATTGTGAAGAAACTGAATTTTGCAGTATGAGATACTACCTTGCGACATTTTTTAAGTGAAACAATAGTTGGAAATACCTCTGGTATTCTGTAGAGATGGCCCCCCAAAGTAACAATGACACTACATGGTCAAGACTCATAAATAGCATGGCACTTCCACATATATGGCTGGCCCAAGAGAACATCACAGACACCCAGTGGGGAAACATCACATAATACCTCATCCTTGAAGGGATGGATGTCGTATGACAATCGACATTGCTGCCTGACACGAAGATCTCGTCCTTGGCGAAGCCACCCAATGTTGTATGGCTGCAGGTGTGTTGTTGTTGACAATCCCAACTGTTTGATAACCTCTGCTGAGATGAGGTTCTTCTGGCTTCCGCTATCAACAATAAAATGCAGCAGGGCCACCTTCACCCACATCTGTGAATGAAAAAGGCGCTCCCCCTCTTCAGGATATGTTGGTTCTTCTGGTTGAATTGTTGTGGTTGTGACAATAGCAGTGGGGTCTGCGTCAATGATCTGTCCTTTACCTGTATTTTCAGAATCAGATTCTGAATCAGGGTTCATCTCCTTGTCTTTGATCTCGACCACCAATGACTGTTTTGAGCGACATTCATCGGTGTTGTGCCAAGGGAGTTTTTTGGAAATCACACCATTTTCCGACATCCTTTGTCTTCCCGTGACCCTTATTTTCCTGTGTTTTTGACTGGTTTTCGGGAGACTGTTTGTTAGGGTCGTCTTTGTCATACTTTGGTTGTTGCAGATTTGCAGACCCGAATTCTCATTTGTTCTGGTGCTTAAATTTCTGCTCAATTTTGACAGCATATCGATAAGCAACACCGAGTGATGAGATGTCCAGAAAATCCATTTCATTCTGGATGTATTTGTGTAGAGCCCCACGGTATTTCAGAACCAAATGTGGCTTGGAGTCTTTGATACCCAACTTGGTGTGCAAGGTATGGAAGGCATTGGTGAACTCTGGAACATCTTGGCCCCTCTCTTGCCACAGTGTGGTCCATCTCATGTACTGGACTTCGTAGTTTCCAACAGGGTAATACTGTTCCTTTCCCGCATCCATAAAAAAATCCCAAGTGGGATCGGCCCCATATATTCCAGACTCCTCTGTGGAAATTTCCTCCTAGTAAGTTTCCCACCAATGTTTGACATGAGGGAGAGCTTTAAGGAGTGCGAAGGTGATCTTTTCTTTGTTGGAAAAATTGTGAATAGAGAAATAATCGTCTAGCAGAGTTAACCATTTTTCTAGGGCTTCTACATCTATTTGTCCTTCAAATACAGGAATCTAAAAATTAACTTGTACCTTGAAAGGAGAGGTGCCTCCAAAGTGTTCTCTTGATGAAGATGCACCTGATGCTATCAGCGGCCATTTAAGGATGTGGGAAAAATTCTCCATCATTTCGTCCCTCTATCGCGTGAGACCTTGCTCAAGCAACAGATTGATAGGATTGTCTGCTCCATCGATTTTCTTTTCTTCCGCCATTGAGGGTTTCTTGGGTGTGCGAGAGTGATTGTCCTCAAGAGAGACAAGATCGAGACCCAAGTTTCTATACTCAGACCTCGTCCGGGACATGCATTGAAAAAAACAATCAAGAGCAGTCTTCTCTGATACCACTGATCAAGATTATTTTCGGCACAAAATGAGAGCGAAGATATAATAAAGACATGCACATAGATATTGCGTATATCCAGTAATATAACAGAAATATATTAGAGATGCAACAATAAACACAGAGATAGAGTAATACACGATTTCTATTAATGAAGGAAATGTAGAGAGACTGTAAAAATACAGAGTGAAAGACTCGCTAGAATGTTGGCAGCTTATCTCTGAGAAGAGATGTGATGGCTACTCGCATTCGCAAGAATATGATTACAATGAGGCTCTAGAGGCCTTTTTACAATAAACAAGAATGCCAAAAGTCCTAGACATCCAAAAACCTAACCCTAGGAGATGCAGTGCCAAAAGTCATGTGGGCCCCATTTGGGTAAGTTAGTACATCAACTTCCTGGGGTCGAAGCTTTTGCATACGATCTTCGTTTTAGGCATATGATAGCTCGTTGGAAAGGTATCGTTGAGGATATTCATTGAGAACATAGATCTCAAAAACCTTCATTTAGGCCCTCAAAATGGCCCAGGAAGTTAAAACCTACTAAAAATAGTAGATTACCAAAATTGCCAGAAAATTATTTTGAGCCAGTCGAAAAAGGTGGGTGGCCACCGATATCCACCTGGATCAATCCTCCCTCCTTAGGAAGAAATGGTCTCCATTGCGTTGAGGTCCCGGGGGAGAGGGAAAATCATTTGTTGGATCTGTATCTAGGTGAGCTGCTTTTATTGTTGGAGACGTCGCGTTTCTTAGTTTGTGGAAGTCTGTCATGAACCTATTGAAGTTGAGGTTGTTCAACAAGTCAAGCTACATGAGAGGAAGGTGTGAAGAAGGAATCTTTGTGCATTGTTGCAACCTTGTCGACCTTCTTTTGTTGGATAGAAGGTGCAGGGGGCAAGACTGTAGTTGTTGCAATGTCCTTCTGTTCCCCTTTTGAACAGATTGTGAAGAAGCTGAATTTTGCAGTATGAGATACTACCTTGCAACACTTTTTAGGTGAAACAATAGTTGGAACTACCTATGGTATTCTGTAGAGATGTCCCCCCAAAGTAACAATGACACTACGGGGTCGAGACTCATAAATAGCATGGCGCTTCCACATATATGGCTGGCCCAAGAGAACATCACAGACATCCAGTGGGGCAACATCACATAATACCTCATCCTTGAAGGGATGGATGCCGTATGACAATAGACATTGCTGGCTGACGTGAATATCGCATCCTTGGTGAAGCCACCCAATGCTGTATGGCTGTGGGTGTTGTGGTGTCGACAATCCCAACCGTTTGATGACCTCTACTGAGATGAGGTTCTTCTGGCTTCCGCTATCAACAATAAAATGCAGCGAGGTCCCCTTCACCCACATCTATGAATGAAAAAGGCGCTCCCCCTCTTCAGGATCTGTTGGTTCTTTTGGTTGAATTGTCGCGGTTATGACAATAGCAGTGGGGTTTGCGCCAATGATTTTTCCTTTACCTTTATTTTCAGAATCAGATTCTGAATCAGGGTTCGGCTCCTTGTCTTTGATCTCGACCACCAATGACTCTTTTGAGCGACATTCATCGGTGTTGTGCCAGGGGATTTTGTGGGAATCACACCATTTTCTGGTGTCCTTTGTCTTCCCGTGACCCTTCTTTTCCTTTGTTTTTGACTGGTTTTCGGGAGACTGTTTGTTAGGGTCGTCTTTGTCATACTTTGGTTGTTGTAGATTTGCAGACCCAGATTCTCATTTGTTCTGCTGCTTAAATTTCTGCTCAATTTTGACAGCATATCGATAAGCAGCACTGAGTGATGAGATGTCCAAAAAATCCATTTCATTCTGGATGTATTTGTGTAGAGCCCAATGGTATTTCAGAACCAAATGTCGCTCAGAGTCTTTGATACCCAACTTGGTGCGCAAGGTATGGAAGGCATTGGTGAACTCTGGAACTGCTTGGCCCCTCTCTTTTCGCAGTGTGGTCCATCTCATGTATTGGTCTTCGTAGTTCCCAACAGGGTAATAGTGTTCCTTTACCGCATCCATAAAAAAATCCCAAGTGGGATCGGCCCCATATATTCCAGACTCCTCTGTGGAAATTTCCTCCTAGTAAGTTTCCCACCAATGTTTGACATGAGGGAGAGCTTTAAGGAGTGCGAAGGTGATCTTTTCTTTGTTGGAAAAATTGTGAACAGAGAAATAATCGTCTAGCAGAGTTAACCATTTTTCTAGAGCTTCTGCATCTATCTGTCCTTCAAATACAGGAATCTCAAAATTAACTTGTACCTTGAAAGGAGAGGTGCCTCCAAAGTGTTCTGTTGATGAAGATGCGCCTGATGCTATCAGTGGGCATTTAAGGATGTGGGAAAAATTCTCCATCATTTCGTCCCTCTGTCGCGTGAGACCTTGCTCAAGCAACAGATTGATAGGATCATCTGCTCCGTCGATTTTCTTTTCTTCCGCCATTGAGGGTTTCTTGGGTGTGCGAGAGTGATTGTCTTCAAGAGAGACAAGCTCGAGACCCAACTTTCTATACTCGGACCTCGTCCGGGACATGCATTGAAAAAAACAATCAAGAGCAGTCTGCTCTGATACCACTGATCAAGATTATTTTCGGCACAAAATGAGAGTGAAGATATAATAAAGACATGCACATAGATATCGCGTATATCTTGTAATATAACAGAAATATATTAGAGATGCAACAATAAACACAGAGATACAGTAATACACGATTACTGTATAAATTTGAGATACAGAGAAGGTCGACAAGGTTGAGATACAGAGATGCAGTAATACAATAAATAATGTAGAGAGACTGTAAAAATACAGAGTGAAAGACTCGCTAGAATGCTGGCAGCTTATCTCTGAGAAGAGATGTGATGGCTACTCGCATTCACAAGAAGATGATTACAATGAGGCTCTACAGGCATTTTTACAATAAACAAGAATGCCAAAATTCCTAGACATCCAAAAACCTAACCCTAGGAGATGAAGTGCCAAAAGTCATGTGGGCCCCATTTGGGTAAGTTAGTACATCAACTTCCTGGGGTCGAAGCTTTTGCATACGATCTCCGTTTTAGGCATATGATAGCTTGTTGGAAAGGTATCGTTGAGGATATTCATTGAGAACATAGATCTCAAAAACCTTCATTTAGGCCCTCAAAATGGCCCCGGAAGTTAAAACATGCTAAAAATAGTAGATTACCAAAATTGCCAGAAAACTGTTTTGAGCCAGTCGAAAAAGGTGGGTGGCCACCGATATCCACCTGGATCAATCCTCCCTCCTTAGGAAGAAATGGTCTCCATTGCGTTGAGTTCCCGGGGGAGAGGGAAAATCATTTGTTGGATCTGTATCTGGGTGAGCTGCTTGTATTGTTGGAGACGTCGCGTTTCTTAGTTTGTGGAAGTCTGTCATGAACCTATTGAAGTTGAGGTTGTTCAACAAGTCAAGCTACATGAGAGGAAGGTGTGCAGAAGGAATCTTTGTGCATTGTTGCAACCTTGTCGACCTTCTTTTGTTGGATAGAAGGTGCAGGGGGCAAGACTGTAGTTGTTGCAATGTCCTTCTGTTCCCCTTTTGAACAGATTGTGAAGAAGTTGAATTTTGCAGTATGAGATACTACCTTGCAACACTTTTTAGGTGAAACAATAGTTGGAACTACCTCTGGTATTCTATAGCGATAGCCCCCCAAAGTAACAATGAAACTACGGGGTCGAGACTCATAAATAGCATGGCGCTTCCACATATATGGTTGGCCCAAGAGAACATCACAGACATCCAGTGGGGCAACATCACATAATACCTCATCCTTGAAGGGCTGGATGTCGTATGACAATCGACATTGCTGGCTGACGTGAAGATCGCATCCTTGGTGAAGCCACCCAATGTTGTATGGATGTGGGTGTGGTGTTGTCGACAATCCCAACCGTTTTACGACCTCTACTGAGATGAGGTTCTTTTATCTTCCTCTATCAACAATAAAATGCAGCGGGGTCCCCTTCACCCACATCTGTGAATGAAAAAGGCGCTCCCCCTCTTCAGGATCTGTTGGTTCTTCTGGTTGAATTGTCGCGGTTACGACAATAGCAGTGGGGTCTGTGCCAATCATTTGTCCTTTAACTGTATTTTCAGAATCAGATTCTGAATCAGGGTTCGGCTCCTTGTCTTTGATCTCGACCACCAATGACTCTTTTGAGCGACATTCATCAGTGTTGTGCCAGGGGATTTTGTGGAAATCACACCATTTTCTGGTGTCCTTTGTCTTCCCATGACCCTTCTTTTCCTTTGTTTTTGACTGGCTTTCGGGAGACTATTTGTTAGGGTCATCTTTGTCATACTTTGGTTGTTGTGGATTTGCAGACCCAGATTCTTGTTTGTTTTGCTGCTTAAATTTTTGCTCAATTTTGATAGCATATCGATAAGCAGCACTGAGTGATGAGATGTCTAAAAAATCCATTTCATTCTGGATGTATCTGTGTAGAGCCCAATGGTATTTCAGAACCAAATGTCGCTCAGAGTCTTTGATACCAAACTTGGTGTGCAAGGTATGGAAGGCATTGGTGAACTCTGGAACTGCTTGGCCCCTCTCTTTTCGCAGTGTGGTCCATCTCATGTATTGGTCTTCGTAGTTACCAACAGGGTAATACTGTTCCTTTACCACATCCATAAAAAAATCCCAAGTGGGATGGGCCCCATATATTCCAAACTCCTCTATGGAAATTTTCTCCCAATAAGTTTCCCACCAATGTTTGAAATGAGGGAGAGCTTTAAGGAGTGCGAGGGTGATTTTTTCTTTGTCGGAAAAATTGTGAATAGAGAAATAACCTTCTAGCAGAGTTAACCATTTTTCTAGGGCTTCTTCATCTATCTTTCCTTCAAATACAGGAATCTCAAAATTAACTTGTACCTTGAAAGGAAAGGTGCCTCCAAAGTGGCCGCTTGATGAAGATGCACCTGATGCTATCGGTAGGCATTTAAGGATGTTGGAAAAATTCTCCATCATTTCGTCCCTCTGTCGCGTGAGAGCTTGCTCAAGCAATAGATTGATAGGATCGTTTTCTTCGTCGATTATCTTTTCTTCCGCCATTAAGGTTTTCTTGGGTGCGTGAGAGAGATTTTCTTCAAGAGAGACAAGCTCGAGACCCAACTTGCTATACTTGGACCTCGTCGGGGACATGCACTGAAAAAAATAATCAAGAGCAGCCTGCTCTGATACCACTGATCTGGATTATTTTCGGCACGAAATGAGAGCGGAGATATAATAAATAAATGCACAGAGATATCGTGTATATCCAGTAATATAACATAAATATATCATAGATGCAACCATAAACACAGAGATACAGTAATACACAATTTCTATTAATGAAAGAAATGTACAGAGACTGTAAAAATACAGAGTGAAAGACTCGCTAGAATGGTGGCAACTTATCTCTGAGAAGAGATGTGACGACTACTCGCATTCGCAAGAAGATGATTACAATGAGGCTCTAGAGGCATTTTTACAATAAACAGGAATGTTGAATGTCCTAGACATCCAAAAACCTAACCCTAGGAGATGAAGTGTCAAAAGTCATGTGGGCCCCGTTTGGGTAAGTTAGTACAACAACTTCCCCGGGTCGTAACTTTTGCATACGATCTTCGTTTTAGGCGTATGACAACTCGTTGGAAACGTATCGTTGAGGAGATTCATTTTGGGGGCTCAATCATGCCCTCATATATCATTGAGACCCTCGATCTCAAAAAACCTTCATTTAGGCCCTCAAAATGGCCCCGGAAGTTAAAACCTGCTAAAAATAGTAAATTGCCAAAATTGCCAGAAAACTGTTTTGAGCCAGTCGAAAAAGGTGGGTGGCCACTGATATCCACCTGGATCATGTCTGCTACAAATCAAGCAGGGGGGTTCCAGTTGTCCGGAACCGTGAAAATGAGACTTTCAAAAAGATTTTTGTGGAATTCCTCAGGAGGAATCTCCTCAACATATGTTCTGGGAGGCATTCCTGTTCGTTTGGACTCCCTGGGTCTCTTTTTCTTGGCTAAAACCAGAGCACACTCAAACTTATTTTTCCTCTTCCATTGTGAGTCGGTCGCGTACCACCCTGTGCCTCTGCGAGGCCTTCCCCTTGCTCGTGGCATGTTTAGAATTAGAACGAGAGCCGGAATGCCCCCTGCGTTGTTGTTCTCTCTCGGCTCTGTAACCTTCCAATACATCCCAAAGCCACTGAAAATGATCATAAGGGAGAAAATGGTGGCTATAGCCATTAAGGCTTTGGTCTTAATGCTCTAGCTGGCCGATCTCCTCGCGCGAGTGAGAGGTCTCATCAAATGGTGGAGGCTAACTGAGTTGATGCCCATCATAAATATCAAGGATATCAGGGTGGATGGCCACCATCAATGGCCCCTCCTAGAGCTTCTCCATGTACCCTCCCTGCTCTTCATGCCACCCCATCCAGGGGATGTAATTTTACTTTATTAATGTATTAGTAATACTTTAATAAATTATTGTATTTCTAAATACTTTAATGCTTGGTTGGTATTTTTTTTGAGTAGAAAATTTCTCAATATATATTTAATATATGTTGTTCTCATAAGATAGCACATGTGTTCATATTATAGTGCCCATTAGTGGCCTTCAACTAAGGATATAATCCTCCATCATAAAGAGACTAAGTTTCATTACATAGTTTCGGAAAATTTCTCGGAAAAGCTATTCAGTCTCTATCCCTTTGTAATGAGTGCAAAATTTACAAATAAATTGCAATGGAGAGTCCAAAATGTCTAAAGCCAAGTTTACAACATAGTACCGGTGATAACCAAAAAATGTAATGAAGTCATAGAATTCCTTAAGTATTATCTATATCAGATGTAAAGACGAAGTGATGGAGGGGGGCCCTCCTGGCCGTCCTTCCATTTGTTGAAGTGGATACTCCCTTCTAGAACCTAGAGAGATTTTTTTTAAAGTGTATCTGCTTCCACATTCTCTTCCCTTTATATGTGATCAAATCTAATATCTTTGAAGAGTGTAATGAGGATACTAATGTTCTCCATCCAACCCATAAGTGAAGTAACATAATGATTACACTTATGATTTAACCAATCCACCACTATCTTAGAATCCCCTAGTAACTGTAGCTAGTCAATATAAAGTCTGTGTGCTAAAGATAAGGTGGCCCACACACCAAGAAGTTATAACCTGGTATTTGTTCCCATCCTGCAATTGAAAGTCCACCTGTAGAAAGTATTCTCCTGAGTTTTTATGATTCCTCTAGCTCCACTCAGAGTGCCATTTTTTTGTGCAACACCATCGAACCAACAAATATTATGCATGGAAAGATCAGGTGGTTTTTTTTTCCTTTTGGGGAAATGGGAAAGAGGATATCGAGCACTAGTGTCTTCCATCATACCTCAAATATGATAAACAACTCCCTGAACAGTAGTTGTATGGGATTCAAAAATGAAATTGTTCCTAGACAACCAAATATACGAGCAAGTCAATGCAGGAAGAATTCTCCAAGCTTTCTCCAACTTAATCCAATTTTCATAACATAGTGTTAGAGTGATACCTCCCCAAATTGTAGAAAAGTTGTAAACTGTAGACAAAGAAATCCAAATTTTTTGAGTGAAAGTATAGTGTACAAATATATGAAAAATTGTCTCCTCATCCCTATAACACAAGAAACATAAAATCGGTCCTTCCCAACCTCTTTTTCTAAGATTTTCCCAAGTAAGAATTTTATTCTCCAGTGCCAGCCACGTAAAGAGTTTGATCTTGTGTGCCAGATCCCAAGTCCAAAGTCATCTTCGCCACCCTGTTATTTGAGTCGGCCAATATTCCTTTTTCAATGCATTATAAACGTTTTTAACATTGATAACACTAGATTGATCACCACCTTTCCAGATAAGTGACTCTTCTTTAGGTTGAAGTTGAATCCCAGAATCAATGAGAGACTTACATTAAGAAATCCATTCAACAACCAGGTTTCTCGTGAGCTCTAAGTCACCACTGGATTTCCATTGATTACTAATGAAACCCAAAGAGGCGTGTGCCAATGCTTGATATAAATAACATTTTTTTCTCTCCTTTAGTGCCTCATGAAGTTCTGGAGATAATAATGAGGAATTGTCGATTCCCAAGATCTTATCCATATCAATTAAAATAGAGGATCCATTCCCATGATTCCAACTAATCCAACAAGTGATGAGAGCTAAAGACTTCAACAAGTTTCTCCATATCTGCAAAGCTGTTGGTTGGAAAAGTGAAGCTGACCTAAGCCAAGTTGCCACTGAAAAATGTGGGAAATATTTATCCTTGATCTCTTGTTTCCAAATACCTTCCTTAAACAAAACTCAACATAATGTGTTTTCTTCCAGGGCATGATTAAAAAGAAAAATATTTCGAAGACCCCATACACCGAGGTGTTTCGAATTTGCTAACATCTCCCAGCTATAGATATGTGTTCCCTGTGTCTTTCCAACCCTCCACCAGAGGAAATAAATGATAATCTTATAGATCTTAGAGAGAACAGAGAATGGAACCACCGCCAGGGCCATCCAGTAGATAGGTTGAGTTTCAAGAACTGATTTTGCAATTGTATATCTACCACCAAATTTCAACCATTGGTTGCACAATTGTTTCATCCTTTTTTCAAATTTTACGATAATCCATCTCCAGTATTCAAATGTAATCTTATTATTTTAAATAGTTCCCCATGTAATGGAATCCCATAGAAAACTCCAAAAAATTATAAGAAAACATAGTCCTAAACTGCTCCAAAGTTACTCCATGGATCCCAGAAAAATGAAAAGTCATTTTTTGTGGGCTTACTTTTAATCTCAAAACAAAACATAACAGATCCAACAAAGATTTAATAACCTTCCATTCATCTAGAGAAGCCTTTGACATGATAAGAACATAATCAAAAAAAATAATATGAATTACTTTAATAATTTTGGAAACCTTAAAGCCAGTTATATTGCCTCCCGCTTGTCCTTTTTTCAATAGAAGGATGATGCTTTCCATCACAAGAATGATGAGAAATGGCGAGAGAAAACAACCTTGGAAAAATCCCCATTCTCTAGTGAATAATGGTGATGCCTCCCCATTGATCAGAACCAAAAATGAGGAGCTAACCACACAACTCATAATCTAATTTATAGAGTGAAAACTAAACCTAATTTGAACTAATATCAGACGTAAGAACTCCCAATTGACACATTCATATTCTTTTCTTAGATCTAGTTTGAGAATCAAGGTTTTTTATTTTATGTCTTTAATACTTTGTATACATTCTTGTGTCGTACCAATGCCGTCCAATATTTGCCTACCCTTTAAGAACCCTAGTTGTTCACTCGAAATATCCCTTGAAACTATAGGTTTTATCCTATTTTTAATTACCTTAGATATCATCTTGTAGCAAAGATTGCAAAGCATGATTGGTATATAATCCCTAAAGGTCCGAGGATTATTCTCCTTTCGAATCAACTCCAAGAAGGTATTATTTAATGAACTT